>JBBPLD010000193.1:0-28748 GCA_038089555.1 Chalciporus chontae | reverse complement strand
ACAGGGGCATCTGTCACAAGTTGACAGATGTCAAATGTGACATGTGCAGTAGTATGCAATAGAAGAAATGTGATTGGTTCATACCATGAAACAATGCTAAGTCCATTGTATCTCATTTCTTCGACAGAGTGTTTGGCATTCAGGCGAGGAGCCGGCATTGCGTACGAGGTTGAATCCTTGCAGACACGGTGCAGCCACTGGGGTGTATGCGTACGAAGCGACGCTCTGTGCTGCGACTTGCCATGAGGGGAGTGATAAAAGACAGAGCCAAACGGCCACGTCGGTCCCTAAGATCTTGGGCATTACACCGATTGAGAACGGAGGCGGGAGGAGAACAGAGGAGAACGCGCAGCTATCAGACCCTAAGTTTTGTTACCGCTGGTTTGAGAACCGAAAGATCATCGATCATTGGTCAGAGAACGACGGATAGGAAAATCGAAAATGTCGATAACCTACCTGTGTTACTGCTTCTTTCCTATGAGACGTTTCGTCAGCAGATTTTTGCATCGTTGCATGACTGCATGGCAGGCTTATATGGGGGCTGAGCGCTGAGCATGCGACAGATGCCACCAAATTATGACACCGGCAACGTTGGCAGTCCGCGCCAAGTCCGCGAGAACAATCATCCCTAGCCAATGAGAGAGGTTCGTACATGTACAAAGCGTGATCTTTCGCACCATCATGGAGCGTCATGGGGATTGGGACCAGTGTCTGACAGCTGTGGATATTTACTATGTATAGGTGGGCCGTGACATTTATACAATCCTACACGCATGTGAAAGAACCGTCTATAAATCAACGGAGCGGTTGTGGGCAGCTACGCCTCGTGCGAAGGTTTGAACTTGGCGAGTCCAAGCAGACGATGCTGGTTGCATCGTCTGAGATGTTCCTTAACGGTCGAATAGATAAATGATCGACAGCTGCAAATATGATGGAGGGAAAGTTTAGAGTGAAACACATTTTACGTAATCCGCCGGCGGAGAGATTTCAGTCACGGCGTTACATTCCCACGGGCCGTCACGTCGACATTAATCTAGACAGACAAGCATCGGATCTGCTGGCAGTGCTTGTTTGTACAAACCTCTCGGATTGTACATTTTGTGTTCGGTCTCTTTTCGAATGCGAGTTGCAACTCAGGCTCGATAATGTCGTTTCTCGACTTCACACATATATCTTAACGAAGTGTCGCGATGCAAAAATAGGACATGAACAGAAAGTGACACAGAGAAGACTCGGGCTCGGGCCGGCCCGCCGCGGCTAGAGTCAAGCTTTACATAACGGTACTGCAAGAACTGACTCTACCACCATCCTGAGCCTGAGCCTGGCAGAGTTTCGTATTGCCCTCAATCTTCGGCGACCTTCGTTGTCGAGGTCATGAGCTCAGGCCATTACAAAGAGTACGACCCAGAGTCCGATGCACCGGGACTCGAATCACCAAACGACCATGCTAGCGAGCGAGTCGGTCTTCTATCCGGTTCACAACATGTTTTGCCCAGTAACAACGCTGACCTTATCGACGAGGGTCGTCATAAGACCCTCGGTGGCATATCGTGCAACTCGAGAAGATTTACCGTACCCCATCTGTTCGCGTCATTCGCGGGAGGCGTCCTTGCGTGTTTGGCAATCCAGTTCTCCCTGTTCGGCGGGGATTGTTATTCCTCTCGGGAAAGAATAGAAAGCCCAAGCACGAGCGCTGACACAATCGATGTTTACGCACCCCCATGGGTCGGATCTACTACGGTCCATAACTACCCGCCCCCTTCGCCCACCAACGACTTTCCGGAGTTATTCCCCACCGAGTATGCCCTCTTTCTTCCATTTTGGGGCCTAATCTACTAGAACACTGCCTTGTTTATCTTCTAGCGTTGGATACCCTGGAAGCACTCCGACAGGTGCAGAACCTGCGCTCATCGTCACTGCCCCCTCGCAACCTCTGCAAACGGGTGCTGCACAACTCGTCGCACCTGCGTATGATTCTCTCCCTCAGGCATCATCCGGTCCTACAATACCAAAAGAACGTCCCTTCAACATTTTTCGTTCTTGGGGCAACCTCTCTCCTTGGTACAGCGTTCCACGTGGCGCATTCGGTATCGATGAAGGCGCAGAGCCTCCGAAAGAATGCGAAATCAAAGGAGTCCATATCCTGCATAGGCACGGGGCACGGTATCCTACCGCGTGGGGTATGTATCGCGGAGTGCGGGGTACACGCTGGAAACTGATCAATTTCGTTGACGCCATGACCTTCCCTAGCCAACTACGGTGGACCGGCCTCGCTTGCTAAAAGACTTCACGAAAGTGCTGAGCAGTGGGATGCAACTGGGAGATTGTCGTTTTTGAACGACTGGTGAGTATACTTTCGTCCTCGCGTGTGATTGTGCCAACTTTTGTAATGAACAGGACGTACAAGCTTGGCGAAGAAGGTTCGGTCCTCCATTATCGTTCTTCGTATCATGGCCTAACTGTCCCGTTTTTACTTTGCATGCCATCCCCGAATGAAGTCCTAACGCCCTTCGGAAGACAACAACTGTGTGAGTATTCGTTTAGCATGGTATGACCACACATCTCTCTGGTCGCTTTCATCTTTCCATTCCTTGATTCCTGCATGGCATTTGCGCGGGATACTTCCTTTTATTCCATGGTTTGATGGTTGATGGTTGGCGAAGGTGTGAACTGATGCGTGGTTCTGTCCGTCAGTTGACCTCGGTGTATCGATGAGGTTAAAATATGGATTCTTGCTGGATGTAAGTTCGTCCTTCTTCCACACTGTTACTCTCGTTCAGTGTCCGACGCTGTAAAGCCGAGTTATGGAGTGCTAACTCTGACGTGTCCGTGTATAGAACTTCACCGCCACGAACAAGTTACCGGTATTCAGGACTGAATCTCAGTGAGCATATTTTCTTCAACGTTCTCTTCATCTTCTTTTCTGATCTTTGACTGAACCGACACCACTCGATCTGATATTCCAATTCTTAAAGGGATCGGATGCATGCTTCCGCCGTCAATTTTGCATTAGGCTTCTTTGGTTGGCCTCTTGAGGGTAAGTACGAAGAAGTGATCACGATTGAGGCAAGGGACGTGAGTTTTTCTTTACCTGTGACGCTGGCACCCCCATGTTCACGACCGTATTGTTTAACTATGTCTTCCCTTGTTTCCTAGTTCAACAACACCCTCGCTCCCTACGACACTTGTTCCAACGCAAACACGCACGGCAAGTCGGACCGTTCCCTGACTTATGTTAAAGAGTGGACTGGAAAATATTTGAGAGAGGCTAAAGAGCGATTGCAAGCCGATTTGAAGCCCACCGAAGGTGGAAAGGGATTCGAGTTAGAGATCGAAGATGTTTATCGAATGCAACAGATGTGCGCTTATGAGGTGTGTATGACGTCCTTCGGGATATGGTCGCCGCCTCACGAACGATGACTCCGCTTTATAGACGGTTGCCCTGGGGTACTCCAAGTTTTGCGAATTGTTCACGGAGGATGAGTGGGAAGGGTTTAACTATGCGTATGTGCTTACATCGTTTGGCCAAATCTTGACAGCTTCTGACTTCAAATGTTTGAAATGCCTGCAACTAGTTTGGATCTTTCCTTTTGGTATGACTCAGCCTTTGGTTCACCCGTCGGTCGTGTGCAGGGTGTAGGGTACCTTCAGGAGCTCATTTCACGCCTCACCCATACTCCGATTGAAACTCATAATTCGAGCACAAATGCTACATTGCATGCAGATGATCGCATCTGGCCACTTGATGACGTCTTATACGTGGATGCGACGCACGAGGTCGTTGTGTTGAACGGTGAGTCGTATTCTCGTTTCTACGCCCACTCGATGCCCATTCTCATCTATCAACAGTGCTCACAGCATTGAACTTGACGACACTGACTGCTTCGGGGCCACTGCCTGCTGACCACATACCGCAAAATCGTTCATTCCGAGTGGCAGACCTCGCGCCATTCTCTACCAACGTCCAATTCCAGCGTACGTTTCATCCCGTTATGTGTTTCCGTTAACTACTAGATGTCATTTCATTTCTGACAGTGCTTTCCTGTCCCGCTGACGCCGATCTTCCCTCTCGATCTGACACCGAGCCTTCGCATATCCGTATCGTCATCAACGATGGGCCAGTCCCACTGACAGGCGTTCGCGGGTGTCCACCATCATCCTCTGGATTGTGTCCCCTTTCGACGTTTATCGAGGCACAGAAGCAGACGATCCGGGAGACGGACTGGGCGTGGGGATGTTATGGTGAGTGGGAGCTTCCCGATGGAGAGGAATGGGTGACCCTTGGGGGTTGGTATCCCGAGAAGGTAGAGTAGTAAGGTCCAAGAAGTCATCCTGTCGTAATTATTGATCTGTCCCTCATTTCATCCATTGACGTAATAATCTGGCGCTTGTTCAGAATCAATTGTCGGATTGTCGATTGTTGACGCCGATGCGATGGGCGTCTCATGTCGTGGGCAACTTGCGCGCTCATCGTTTGAGCGACTGCTGACTCTGGCTTTGTTCTCCGTGTGGGGCCAGTTACATGGGTGTCGTTGCTGGGCAACGGTTCAACAAAATACCCTACTTACGGATCGTTGTCTTATTTTATTTTTTTTCACATACACAATGATGGACCCACAGACTAGACGCCACCGGTACCGTATTACTATAATGTTAACATGGTGTGAGATCACTCAGGCTTCAGATTGGAATGGACGTTTATCGCAAACTCGGCTAATACAGATGTATACTTATTACTAGTAGGAGGGGAAAATGCAAGGTATATGCGAACAATCAGGTAAAAATGTCCCTCGGTGGTGGAGAATCGCATGATAGAGATATTCTATGCAATAACTATAGGGAGAACTTTGAAGCAACTCCAACTCTGAATCTTAAGCCTTCCTCGCCTTCTTCTTCACCCGAGCTGTTTCCTCGGAGTCGCTCCCGTTTTCCTCCGAGTCTTTGGTGCGCGGCGGGAACAACACGCTTTTACGGACAAATTCGAACGGCCCTTCATCCCCCCCGTGCTCAAGCCTGCTGTGTCGAACGGCAGCGTCGTAACGACAAAAGATTCTTCCACAGTTCTCATACTTGCAAACGCACTTGAGTGGGTCATCGCTGCATTTGGTCTGGAGGATGTGACGAGCGTAGTCTGACTCGCGAGTGAAGGACTTGTGACATTTTTCACATTTGGCAGGTCCGTCAGACTGGTGCCCGATCGAGCCTGAGCCTGAGCCTGAGGGTGCTTGATTTTTCAAGTGTCGTGGTCGTGAACGTCGTTGTTGTCGGAGCCGTTGGGGCCTCTGTGGGTCGTCCCCGTCGGATTTGGAGGTAGGGTGATCCACCTTCGCAGAGTTGACATCATGAGCAGGTGCGATCCTAGAACGCTTGAACGAGCTGATCGCGGGGACGTCCCCGTCGTCCAGGGAACGCTGACGACGCCGCTTCACATGAGAGGGGATTTTCATGAAGGGAGAACTCGGATTGAAGAAGTCCGCTCCGCTCGAGCCACCCATCAACGGAGATGGGGGCAGGGAAAGTGGGGACGACCATGGGGAAACGGAACTGACTGTGCTCACTGAGGGTGAGAGTAGAGATAATGGGGAGAGTGCCAGATCCGAAGGAGTTTGCGGCGGGAGTGGCGCGTAAAGTTGGAGATTGTCATCTCGGAGGGAGGCGACGGGTAGGGTCCGGGTGTCAGGAGTGAGAACGATTGCAGGGATAATGTGCGGGGTGTACGTAGGTGGCTCGTGGTTTAATTGGAAGTCGTAGATTTTACCTTCATCATAGAAGGTGCTTTCAATCGTGTTTCCTCCGTTGAAGGGAGTGCTTGGCATTGGTGTGACGGTGGAAGGCGACCCCCCGTCAGGGGTAAGAGTCGGGGAAAGTAGCAGCTGGCCCGGGAACCTTATCAGTGTCGATGTCTGTAAGAACATAGCGACTGGACCCACTTCGGTAAAGGATACACCCGTGTCCGGGGTTGAGATCAAGGTCGATGATGGCGAGTATGCGCCTAGCAATAACCCGGCAGCACCACTGTCTCTTTCCGCTGCGCGGAAAAGATCGTCCAGTCCTTCGAACCCAAGGGGTCTGACGGTGACATGAGCGCAATGGATGATGGGACCAAGTCCGTCAACGTACATTTCGTCGAGTAAATCGTCATAGAAAGGACTGGTCGAATAAAAGTTGTCCATGACAATGATTGTACGAGGTAATGGTTTCAATTGTGGAGGAGGGGCCTGAGGGATTTGGGCCTCCCTTCCCCGCGTCGGGGCCTCTTATTAGATTACGAACGAGGTTGATTGATCATGTTTTGCTTTGAGGGTCCACAGTGCCTCTAAAAGCATGTTGCGCACGCACTTACAAGGCTGTTTCGGGGCGGTATAAGCTGAGAAGTTCCTCCGCTGCCAGCATCTTCTTTTGGCTCTCGGAGAAGTACGTTAGAGACAAGCGCTGAGAAATCTTTTTATCCCTTAGGAATAATGGCTTCCTACCGTGACAGCAGGACGACTGAAATTGTGACTCTGAGTTACTTGCCCACCTTGGATGTTTGACACTGGAAAAGGCGGAATTTAAATGCAGAGTGGCTCACCAGTGCTGTACCATTACGGTTTAAGAAAAGTCTGGAAGGTTGATCGTATTGAAGTTCTGATCAAACCAACGATTCGACGGCCTCCCAGCGACGGAATAATCCCGTTGTGTTGAGTGAGCTCTTCAAGTTCAAGTTCGATGCTTACCGGAGTAGTCTTGGAGGAGAGCGCCTCCGAGACGACAGTTGTCCATCATATGACTGCGAGGAACCACAGGAATACAAGGACCTTCGAAGGGGAAGCAAGCGCTCAAGTTGATGACGGTATTTTCAATCTCAGTTAGACGGCGCGTCCGGAAATGTGGGTCCACCTGTAGGTCCAGAGAAGAAGGAAGGAGAAAAACAATAACATAGAAAATATCCACGATTCACCTAGAACAATATGCGAGCTCTTGGGGGAATATGAAACACAACTACAGCGCTTGATGGAATCTTATTCATACGGTTGCTTCATCCCCCTCAGCATCCAAGGTTCTTGCGGCTCAACTGGAGCGTGATTAATTTATTTTTCGCATCAAGGATAATTTGTTCCTTAATAATTAGCCGGAAGTCGACACTGGCAGTTGACTGGCGGTGGGGACGGTTGTTATTGCCTACGGGCCGTAGTGCTACGAGTCTATGAGATCTCCTGACCATTTCTCCGATCCATGATGTCACATTAGAATCAACTTGATTACCGCCTTGCAATTGTTTTCTTATCCACATGATTTAACATCTTGCTGTTCTGATAAAGTGTTCAAATGGCGATTAATTGTGGCACCCTTCCATACTATGTCCTCATAGACACTAGTGACAAGAACCCCGTCTCCAATTCCATCACCCTGGAGGTGCCGACCGGAGCCAACGCCACTGGGGCGTCAACTGGATGGTCCAAGAGATCACAGGACCCTCGGATGAATGAAATTTACGGATCATAGTTACAAAGAGGGTAGTATTCCACAAGGTGCCGTGGCGGTAGGGATGCTTACAGCCTTGGACGAGGAGGCTGAGGATGGGGACTCGTGAAAAGCGTGGTCTGTTGTGTCTGCTTCGAATCGAGAGTCAAGCTTTCAAGGTCGGCGACCCTGCCCGCGTATTCGGGGGGATCTAGATGGCTGGCACGACCTCGCAGGAATTGAGCCTTGAGGTGACGCTGTGACCATGACATGCATGACATTTAGAATCTATGTCGTTTCATCGACTCGGAATTCTTTCGGGCAGTGGCGAAGATCAAATCCCGGGAATCCGAACGGATCCAATGTGTTCGCACCGCCCGTGCCACGGAGTGTACCTGCGTCCCATCATTATATCCTGCCGAGCAGGAAGTCTCCCTCCTCCCTACCTGTAGTACCCCACACCGCAACCAGTCCATCAGGGATCGCCATCGCCGCCTCTATGGACCTGGCCCACTCCCTCATGCCAGTATATGGCTTGGGAATACTCTAAACGGTTTCAGAAGGGCGGGCAGTGGCTCGCGTTAGTACTGTCAGCATTTACATTTTGCAACTGTGACCCGAGGCCCGAGGCTCCTACACCAGTGCAAATGTATTCAGTTGCTTTGATATCGTACGGTGGATCCAATAACGAGAAGGGCATAACAATCTCGGCGGACGTGCTCTTTACGCACATTCATGTCATCCACGCCGTGCTTCCGAACGCACAGATGAACAGGTTGATCTTTTGCATGGTTCGCACCCGTGAGCACGAGAGACGTCAGCAGGTCGGTCAACAGTGGAGGTCGAGGTGGGGGACACTCGATCGGCTTGAACTGACTCATGATCGTCTGCGTACGCGTAGCGTCCGTTGATCTGCTCTTGTTGCGGAGGCCAAGTCTGACTTGTTATCCCAATGTCAGCATAACTCACAGGTTTTTCTGTTCCAATATAATCTTTTCTTCTCAGTTGTTTTGGTCAGAGGTTCGTTTGTCTTCTCAATTTCCCAGGCCTGCTGTCGGCGTCTTCCGTTCGTTCTCAATCTTCGATTCGTGCAAGACTCAAGATTTGGATCTTCTTCTTTCCTTGGACGTTTCTCTGGAGCTCATTCACGCAACCAGAGATCGTATCAAGCGACTCGAAACGTTTGCTGCGTACCCTGGAAAGACTGGTACTTGGGTGCGGGAGACGTCGGAAGATGCGTTTTGTGAGATGCTCGGCGTGTGAGTGCAGAGTCCCTCTCTCTCTCTCCCTCTCTATATCACTCAGTGGGTGCAATCGTGACTAGAGCGACGGAGCGCATGTCGACCTACAAACCCGCCGAACGTCGCGCCCGTCCTTCAATTCTTCGAGCTCATCCATGTCGGGGATACGAAAGGACATGGTGCGTTTTCCCGTACGGTCGAGGTCCATCGAGGACCTAATCTTCCTCCCATCATCTGCAAGGCACTTCACATCGACAAGACTGACTTTCTGAATGCCGTCGTGCGTACGGACCAACGAAGTCGGTTTAGACAAGCAAGGTCGTATGAAGGAGACATTCGAACCCGGAATGGAGTTTCGTGCAAAGCTCACACTCATCGCCGAGGTCGCACACGGCTCTTTGTCCAAGGAACTGATTAACAAGTTCGACCTACGTAAAACACACAGACCCCCAAACATACGGAGTAGGTCTCAAAGAAGTCTGGGGAGTCGACCCGAGTCATACAGACCGGGCGAAGTCGTTCACATGTTGGGTTACCCGCTGGATTACCTTACTTACGGGGGAGGGTGGGTTTATCACATGGCAGATGGACTCGTCAGCCTTGGTTTGGTCATCGGCCTAGATTATGCGAACCCATATCTCAGCCCGTATAAAGATTTACCGAGGTGAAGGAACGCCGAGAGTGGGATATCAGTTCCAGCCTTCGAGGGAACGGCTCGAGCTCGTTCGCAAGGTACGCCACGGTTCCATTCATTCCATCCTTCATTCGATCTCAGGCCAACTCTATTCGCGCAGTACGCAGAGTACGGATTGACGTAAGTCGGGTTTTCTCATCGATCCTTCGTCGTTTCTGAACCCATCACCCCCGACGTACAGCCATCTCGGGACGGACACGGTAGGCGTTAACGCAACTCGCCGATACCTTTGCGAAGTTCTTTCCTTCCAATACCGATATATCCCCATGGTCTCCTCGAACGGCTTCCGGCGCACATCAACGAACGGGCACCTGCGTTCCGGGGTCGAGACGAACTCGGTACGTACAGGTACGTATATCCGAATCCTGATTCGTACTTTGTGCGGTGTTTCTGACGAGATCCCCATCCATATCTTTTGGCAGAAACGCTCCTCGCGAGTCCAAATAGTCAAGACTGGGTGAAGATCTCGGAGATGTTCCTAGGCCCTGCGCCCGAGACGTGGTCGTTTACGCCAAAGCAGAATAGTAATGCGTACGGGGAGGAGAGTCAGGGGTGAGTGTGAGGAGCATCACGGCCTCCAAGTGTGGCGAGGAGGTGCCAAGGACGAGGACGAACGTTTCAATGTACTGAAAGCATCATACGAGACAAAGTTACGCCAGCCCCGTACGGCCCTCACGGTGTCTTGTATTGAATGAACTGCCGTCGAGACTGACCCTGTAAGAGAACGGCCTTGTGATGTGACTTGGCGAACCCAGAACGTTCAACCGGGCATAATATTGGCCGTTCGACTCGGAGTGTTGGGCAGGGGAAAAACTTCACTGAAAGACCTGATCGGGCGCAATCACTAGTTGTCGATGTCCATATCGCTAGTAGCGCCGAGGTAGAGTCATTGTATCTACCAGCGTCGTGGTCGACAGCAACAAAACTTGGGATGGTAACTGTAACCCACTGTGACGGTCATTTGCAGTGCCGACGGTTTCGCTTCTAACATTGTACACATATCGAGCATCGTTCTCCCTCTCGTTGCTAAGACGATTTACGATCAAACCTGCAGCGTAACAATCGAAATGTACCTCCTCTACAGCTGATCCTACAAGCTGTTGATCCAGTTTATAGAATTCCCCGTCGTGAAGCTGACTAGATCCGTTTGGAGATCCTGCCCCGATACATCGTAGTTGAACGCAGTTGGATTCCGCGTGACGAAATTTGAGTAGTCGAGAACGACCTGGGAGGGGTGATGTTCAGTGACCTGGAATGTGGGAGCAGTACAAACGTATCACATACAGGTACCAATGTTGTACTCGTTCTTCCTGCCACGGCGTTCCACCACTGAACCATGTTGGTCATTCCTGAGTCGATTTGCGAATCGAATGTGTTGAGTTTTCCAACAATCCATGAATCGTATAATGGTACGATCGTGCCCGTGGTGTCGGCACCGCCCCTGCAACGAACGCTCCAGCACAATATGCGAGTGGTGACGGAATGCTCACCAAATATCGCGAATACAGTCTGACGACCAGATAAAGCTAGCTTTAACTTTCGGATCATTCATGTAAACTGTGAGTCCGGATGTCTAAAGACCGTAGGTGATTTGACCAGCAGGGGAGAACACGATGGGCTTACTGCACGCATGACTGCCACCTTCTTCGAATCGGTGTAACCATCAAATGTGCTCTGGGTGAATATGTTCATAGGTGAGAACGCCTTGAATTTTTATCAGGTATCTTGCATTAATCGAGAGGTGAACAAGCTTACTCTGGCCTTGATCGAGTTGGCCCACGCTTCCAGCCAGGGCATATAAGGGCCATTGGTCACTCCAAGCGGATTATTCGGGAGACACGACGCTAGTTGGTTTTGTACCTGGTAAAGTTTCCAGTCTATATCAAGAAATGCTCTACTGCGGAGGATGCTTCCTTACTGGCGATTGAAGTACATTCGTGTTCACCCAGTTGCAGAATGTGTTCACATTATTGGGCTGTCCTGCAGTCTGCCACAGCGTCAAAGAATAGAGCTCTCCGATGAATTGACCAACTAGATAGGGGTATTCTCGTCAGACTAACATCGTTTTTAAGCAGAAAGAAGACAAACCAAGCTGTATCTCATAAATATGCTCCCTGGCGTATGTTTTCGAGGTGGCGTAAGGGGACTTGCTTCCGGTCGCATAATACGGGTCAAATATGTCAGCCCATTCGAGATCCCAATATTCGTCAGTTGCAGCTTTGTCGTATACCAGCGCCGCGAATTGCAAGTTGGCGCAATTTGGAATGTTCACCGTTCTCTGAGACACAATGAGCTGCGTGAGAGAAATGAGAGCAAGATAAACATACGGCCAGTTCCTGCGGATGGATGACTGGAGGTTACACAGTTAAGCATATTGGACTGCGGAAACGGGTGTACGGCTGGCTTACTTCCACGGCGTTCAATTCCATGACCCTCATCGTCGTCATCGAAGACGAGATCCCAGAGAACATCGTTCACTGTGTCGTCCCCGTTCTCATCTTCGGGCTCGTCTATGACATCAATACTTCGCCGTTCCACGGCATCCAGCAAATTTGTTGGCACTGCAAACATGAGATTGAACACACGCCGTGGACGACTTGGGTCAAGGGTAAGACCGCTTACAGTCAGAGTACACGTCTCCGTCCATGTTGGTTTCATCGACCCCTTGGTTGCCTGGACAGAGTAGCGATCCTGGGACTGTGGGCACTGCACTGCTGGAGTCCCGCTTTGCGATCCGCCCAGAAGGATCAATCGTGGGATGCTGGGCAACAGGGTAGATGTATCGCTCCTTGTCCCCAATCCTTTCCAAGAGGTACGCTGAAGATTCCACGCCCAGAGGTCTTTGGATCGGAGTATTCAGCAGCATAGGTAGGGTACCGTTAGATACCTCGCGCTTGGAGCTTCCTGAGCCAAGGGTCATGCACTGTTGAGCAAGTGGCATCTCATTTTGATAGAAAGGCCACGAGGTGCTAGCCCCCTCCCAAAATAACACACTATAGCAAGCATCGTTAATTGCTTTCACGGCAAAGACGTCGTCACTGAAACTCACCTGCCAGTAAGTCCTCCAGAGCTGTGGAGTGTCAGTAACGTCAGTCTTCTTCAGATGTGGAATACAGAATACTCACAAATCAACTCCGACGTCTAGGAAAATATTGGTGAGTGGAAACATCATGTGTATTCAGAACGCATGACTTACAGGCGCTGTAACAAACTTCGGGTGTCTATAGACAAAATGCATCTCAGCGTTTGACCACACTTTCACGATCAATACTTGCCTGGGAAAGTGAAGCTGAACCAGTGAGGGAAACGCCAGCATACAAATCGCTCTGAACGTAGGCCTAGAGGGGTTCCATTTCAGCTTCTTGAATTTCGGGTTTGGGTCAACGACAAAAGTTACGGACCTGGGCGTCGACCAATGCACCATTGAGGATGTTGATGCCAAGTTGGAGAGCCGGAACCAAGTGTAAGCTTATATCGCCTGCCGACCGTCAGCGACGAGGAGCTTGTATTCAAAGTTCACAACTGACCTGCGAGCTCGACATTCACACCAAACTGAGGTGTCGGAATACCGACCGGCCAGCTAATAACATCCGTCGGTATCGCAGTGAAGTTGTCTCCAACGGCTCCTAACTGGATATTGATCGATGGGAATTGTACCTGAGTACTCAGTTGAAGGGTTCTATAGTCCGTCGTGTCAAAAGAGACTAGAAAGATCGATGATACATGAACTTACGCTTCGATAGAGATCTCTCCGGCAACTGTGACAGTCAGGAAAGGCAATGATGATCGAATCGTTTTGAGACTCACGGTAACCGTTGATGACGAGGCTGGGCCCTATGGTAAGGAGACCGGGACTGGCACGGCCGGGTAAGCCAGGGCCTTGCAAGCTCGCAATTGACAGTTCACTCACTAGTAAAGACCGGGGAACCCGAAGGACTGACCAATCATGCAGGCATGAGATACATAGTTACGCGATGCATTGCCATAATGAGGACTCACCGCAAACTGGATGTTGGAAGAGTCGTACTGCACGAGCGCCAGTCCTTGAATCGTGAACTCGACATATGCACTAGCATCAGTATCTGTGGGGGCGGTCATCACTACCGCAACGACATCGAACGGCTGAATCGGACGCACTCAAATACAGATATGCAGATTGTACTGTCGTAAAATCGTCAGAAACCATTGTCAACGTGTCGGTGAAGACAAATACCTGATGGAGGTACAATAGTAGCTTGAAGGTAGAACCCGAAACGCGCACTCGCCGCTTCGGCACAGACATCAGATCGTGTGTTCCATGAGGGGAGTAATAAAGCTTACACGCCATTCCTGTAAGGCTGACATCCAGCGAAGCCTCGAACGACGGTTGTGTGGTTGAGCCTGAGAGGAGGAAGGGATGAGCAACTAGCAAAGTGTACGTGGCCTCGACTGACCAGGACAGGAAACCGAATTTTTGTAAATGGTCCACTAGTAGCTCAAGTATCAGCGACATCCTGTAAATGCTCAGAATCTCATCACACGTACAGTGTCTGACCAGCTGAATATGCGAGAGACGGACCCTGATTTTTCAACCTGTCACGAGTCAATATTTACGTCAACAATCCATCCAATTGATGTACCGTTGTTAACTTTGACAACCAGGTGGTGAAAGCACCCCACCATCTGCGCACGATGGGCTTCTTGCTTTCTTGTTCCTGGAGCCTATTTCCAGATGCTCAGCTCATTAACAAACGTGGCTATCGTGTTTTGAGGTACACACCATCGTTTGCGTTCCGGAGGGGAGTCCACGACGCTGTCCCAATAACCAGGCATATCAGTCACATCTGTATGACATCACATCAACATCGGATGCCGTCCACTGAATTTCGTTCACTAGAAGCTCACCAGCGCGCATGTAGATAGGCCCATTCGACGCCGGGATGGCAGAGAAGTCTGATCAAGAATTGAATCGCTGAGCAACTTCCACCCGCGATTTGCAACACACCATAATCAAACGACAAGGAATACACAAGCTCGTTGGTCGGTTTTTGCGTTTGATGGAATGCTGACAAGATCGATTGATTCGTATGCGGAGCCAAGCTGGAAACGCGTGCGTAGGGTCCGAGACCGCAAGAACGAGGGAGCTGCACGATCGTGTGCTCAGTGCCTCCAATGAACACATGCGCACACCCAGAGCTATCCATCGACTTGGAACAATACGCGAGCACCTGTCCGTCACCGAAATATGCAAGTGTTCTTTAGACCGAGGTCATTTCAGGGCTGCTGCTTACCGTCTGTGGCTGGTCACTTTTAGCGTTGCAGGAGGTGACAACCCAATCCGATACTTCCGCCAGCGATGACACTGACTGAGGATTGGGAGAATCGATGAACACCTCGCCGAATGCCTCTGTCTCCTCGTTGTCATTCGTAGTGGAATTGCTCGATGTGTCCGCTTGAGGCGAGCCGGTGGTATCGGGATCAAATTCAACATCAAATGTCTCGGCACCCTGGGGGACACCGGTAGGGAAGACATCGTTGAATGGAACAGGGACATAGGCAGTCCCTGAAGGTCATTTAACCCAGAGAAACCGTGAAGAATCAAAATAAGATGAACTCACCAATTGGATCACAGCAATACGAACGCATGCCATTCCCAGTGCACGGTTGGCTCCCATCTCCCTGGGGGTCTGACAACAATTGGACTTGGCCGACAGAACACCCGCTGTCCTGACCTGGATACAATAGTCTTTAGCACTCGTAAGTGAGCTCTCATAACAAACTCACAGAGTGGCGTGGACCCAGTCCAAGCGCAATTTTGATATGGGAAGTCGCTCTCGCAACAGAACGCCCTAGATTCCCCTCCCGGACAGGTTGATGGTGGCGATGCTCCTCCAGTTATCGCGGTAGTAATGAACAGAGACGAGTTACCAACGGGGCATGTTGGGCTCGACGCACAATCTAACAAAATTCCATCATGTATCCAAGCAGGGCTAACATTAAAAATCTCATTGCTTACCTCCGAAAACACAGCTATCGGTAGCGGTGACGTTCGTCGCACAACAGAATGGCATAACACCAGACACACAGGTGAAGGGCGTTGTAGCCAAGAGGATGTTCCCCGGAGGACACTCTGGAACACACGTGGTGCCAACGATACCACCGCCCCCTGAGAAGGCATGAGTTCGGACTTATCATCTCTTCAGTACGTGATCTCACATGTGCATGAATATGGGGATGGCGCGTTGCCTTCAACAAAGAGATTAGCTTCGAACACAAGACAATAGCAGCCTAGGTATTCACCTGATTCACAGCATATAAGTTGGGTGCGTTCGTCAACGTCAGACACAGTCATGGATCCAACGAAACTACAATAGCCACGTTAGTCGAGAAACTGACATCCCAGGTAGAGACTGCCGCTACCTGTACCCGGTCGGGCAACTTTGGACGTAGAAATCTGTCACAAGGCAACCGGCGCTTTGACTCACACCGCTCGCGATCCCCTGAGTGACGTTTCCATACAGCCCCTTGAGTGCACTGAACGAGATCCATGAGCATCGAGATGAGATATCGAGACTGGCTTCACACATACTCGTAGTTACCATCGTCTTGATCCACACTCCATATCACTGATCCACCAATGCAACGATCGTTAGCGCTATGTCAATGCAGTGAGAAGGCATCCGGTTGAGCGACTAGGGAGACTCACTAGTTCACCTTCATCGCAAAAGTTTCCGCATTGTCATAACTGATCCACTGGTTCCTACGGATGGGGGAGATGTAAGTTCATTCTTAAGGCCAACGAAGTGGTACCCACGTATTCCAGATCATGTAGTTCACAGCGGCAACGGGGTCGGTCACGGATTGTGCATCGGATACATTGAGAACGGTTTCGATTTCAGAGAACATCAGAATGCCGGCAGTAGCGCTGCACTGTCCTGGATTTCCTCCACTGACCTGAATGATTAGCAGGATCCATTAGCAGTCCCAATCAACGAAACGTCCAGTCATACCCATGTGCAACCAGGATCCCAGCAAGCTGGCGATGCGAGGGTGAAGCTCCGACCATAAAACGCAAAACCCATCACCTGGGAGGATGAGATATGCGGTGACACACGCAGAGGACTATACACACCACTTGCGAGGGATTGACGCCGGCCCTCCAGTACAGGTCAAATGCTTGATCAATCTCAGTCAAATTAGTGTGCGCATCGAGGACGTATCTGACACCGAGTGAGTAGGGTGAATTCACGTCAAACACTGCACTAACCCCACATAAGGATCGGTTCCATCCCAAACACCGTGAAGATCGTACGTCCTGTGGCGTTCTTCGATAAGCCGCTTCGAGTCCTGAAATCTATCCAGCTGACGTACATGACATTTACCCAGTCGGCACTCTTGAGCAATCCTGGGAGGTCAAAGTGTTGCAGGTACCAGTACGAAGAAGGTGCCGTGCTATAGCGTGGTGAGCGTAAGCACGAAGCATCTTTGGTATTAGATGCTTACAATGAAAGGCCGTAGCCGGCGCTGCTGAACGCGGCCTAAGGTTTCGAATGAGACGAAACGAACTCGTTGTAAAAAGATGTATTACATACCTTCACGGCGGCCATGAATGTGACATAGTTCACCGTGTCAGCAGGTCCTCCGCCACGATCGTATGCACCAGGATACTAAAAGTGACAAGTTTGGTATTTGATCTGAGAATCCTGTTAGCAGCAGTCTATTGTACACTCACTTCCCAATCAACGTCGAGACCCTTGTGGAACGAGCGTGAGTGTGACACTGATACGATAACGCAAAACGTACATCGAACGCATAGGTCTCCATGATAGATAGCAAGGAAGCAATGAAAGTGTTCGTATTGGCACTAGAGCCGACCAGTTGCGAGAAGATGGTCGATGTGGGCGGATCCTACAAATCGGTGGCAGCGACATCAGTTATCCAACAGACAAAAATAACATTGGCTCACGTTGAAGTTCCAGCCACCTAACGAGTGGTTTCAATCAACGTTCATAATCGCAACAACTGCATCCACCTACCAACCGAGATAAAGACCTTGAGGGTTGGGTTCTGGCTCTTGAGCATGGTCGTTCGCTGCCATAATT
This sequence comes from Chalciporus chontae, assembly GCA_038089555.1. Lineage (NCBI taxonomy): Eukaryota > Fungi > Basidiomycota > Agaricomycetes > Boletales > Boletaceae > Chalciporus > Chalciporus chontae. The sequence continues at coordinate 11,289 of JBBPLD010000193.1, read as the reverse complement.
GACTGTCTCCCGGGGTCGCCTCGACTAGTTGGAAGGTGCTAATAGAACGTAAGCATTCGCGCCCCCGTAAACGAGGACGATGAAACTTGCTCAGATATAGACGCGAACGCAAAGTTGATGTGCGTCAGGTCTTGCGTGTAGATTTGCTCCGGGGGGAATGCCATGCACTTTCTGTAACACATTGAGAGAACCATCACGAAACCAGCGAGTTTCATACCGATAAGCAGCCGCGCCGTTGTAGTAACCAATACGACGATTTAGAGCCGAGTTGGTCTGAGCCCCTGCGAGACAGCCCAATGATTAACTAACGGAGATTGAGTGGAACTCGGTCGCTAGCACTAACCGCAAGATGGAACGACGGGATTGCCGCAGTTCGATTGGCATCCTGTGCTGCAAAAATCGGCTAAACGACGGAAGATTGGTCAATTGTCCGTGCCATTCATCGAGCACATACTTGTAGTCCCGCAGAAACCGTACTGTGAAATATGAAGAGTGACAATTGACGTGGAGAGCTCAGAACATTACCTGACTACAGCAAACATTCTGGGAATACGGTCAGCCACGAAAGGGTAAAAGTAAGCGATGCTGACCAAGGGACATGTCAAATTTGCTGGTGGCGCGTATTGACCGCATTCTGCTTGAGCATCACAGTTGCTGGTGCAATTACCGCCCAAAGAAACGAGAGTACAGTATGGGGGTCCAAAGCCACAGAAACCGCTGTTGCCGTTACAGCAAGCACCCTAAAGTTCCGTGTAAGACCGGAGAGATTAGACGAACGACGATGGACTCGGACATACGTTAGAACAGGGTATGGTAGGTGTACACGAGCCGACAGGAAGTGATGTAGCATTGTTGATGGGAGCTGTCACTGAGGATTGAGCACGCACTGGCTCGACGCCAGTCAGAGTCACTAGAGAGGGATAAGCTATGGGTGAATGCTGGGAGAATATTGGAGGACACCGACATAGTAAGCCAAGTATCACAGCACTCAGGCTCCATACAGACAGGTTCATCTTGCAGATGAATGTTCAGGAGCGTAATATGCACGCGTAGCTCTCCCTCTCTTCGTTTTAATGCCAATGTTTCGGCGAGGCTAGGCCGGCATAACCGTGGAACCCCGTGGGGGACCATCGGTCGGACGACCGTTACTCTCTCATCCCATCCGCGGAGATTACCATGCAAACTTGGACTTTGGGGGGATAATTTGAATGCGAGCGCGTGGTCACATACCTCGAATTGTGCAGCTCGGGGCCCTCACCTGTAGGTCACGCTCGAGCCACACTGGGTCGTGCGGTGATAATGAGAATCTTAATTGAATATTCTCGTGCCAATCCGACAATAGATGATCAAGATCATGATGGCCGTGGTTTTTTAACGGTGATCCCCGGGTAAATTGCGATGGCGACGTGGGCGGGTATTGATGATCGGTACAAGATCGACTACTACCTATTTGGCGACTTACGAGACTGTTAGTAGGACCAACGAGTCTGCAATTGTTGAATTATTGAGTTGCCGGTCCGACTCAACGGATCACGAAGTCACTATCCCCGGTTGTAGCTGTCAGCCACATGTGCAAAGAGTGACAATTGCGTTGTATTTTCGAGGCTTTCGTGAGCCTACGCTGGGCCAAACCAGGATACCTTTACTCACACTATACCTAAACTGGGTGCTCGAAAACCGCTCGAGAGGTGCTGTCCACTCGGCTAGTAGGTTTGCAGATTGGCAGTGACTCAGCCCCCATGATTCCGACCCCATGACCATGCGGTATCTCCACTGGGTCACCAACCTTCTGGAGTAGTAATACGGGGCTAAAGCGCTAATTCCCCGCATGGTTTCTCTCGTTTGATTTAGGAACTGCTGCATTGGGCACGAAATTTCGTCACGATGTGAGAACGTTACCGCACAGAGCGGCCGAGAGATTCCGTCCGACTGGAGGGTAATATCAAGGCGACTCAGATGAACGAGCGAGGGAAACTCCAGGTCGATTGGATCCCATCATTCGTACGATGGTACAGGCCCATGTGTATCCCTTCCTCTTTCTTGCCCTCGCGGCGGGTGCAGAGGCTCGCTCCCTGAAAAATACCATCCATGGTCAGCAGGGTGCGCAAGACTATGCGGCTCAAGCCCAAAGGTTACAGGACATAGCTCTGGCTGTTCCAGAAGGAAACACGATAGTGACCGGAAACACACTCGCTACATCGAACGTCGGATTCACCATTTATTCGGCTTCCAACTTGCCCACTGGTGCTTATGCCCCTCCTACGTCATGTGCCAATGCCTTGACGGCGACTATCGAATGTAACTCCACCATCTTGCTCATGGGGTACGATCTCACTGTGTCCGAGTCCGGGTAACGCTCGGTATACTCACTTATCCTTAGAGCCAACCCTCTATTCGATTCCGCAAGTCTTGGTGCGATGTGTACTACATCATGCACCTCTTCTCTTCAATCCTATCGCGCCAACATTGTTGCATCCTGTGCCGGATATTCCATGCCAGCTTCGAACAATCAGACTTACCCACGTATGTATGGATTTATGGGTGTTCGGCCATTGATTCACGTGTTCCCAGCGACACTCGCTGCGGACAGCATGCTTGGGCCGTACAATTCCGAGTGTCTTGTGGACCCGTAAGTCATATCGAGAAGCGATCACGCATGATGACCGATTAATCCGCGTGATGCAGGTCGACAGGATCGTATTGCAATACAATTCTTTCCTCGTATGCGCCACTGCCACCGCAGGGAATCTTGGGATATCCACAGAACGAACTTTGCACGCCCTGCATGCTTGGAACTCTGAATGCAACCATTTCCAATCCCCTAACATTCTCCAATACTAGCTACAATTCCCTCCTGTCTGCGATAAATCTCTGTGGATCGTAGGTGTAGCAAGGGTGGATGGGGACATGGCTGATTCACTTTATTTCGATAGCTCGTACGACAACTACAACGTGACCAATCCACCAGGCAGTCCGACCAGCATATTCACCCCGGGACCAGCCACCACCCCGGTCGGGTCGAACACGACCGTGTCCTCGACGTGCAACGTCACAGGACGGAACGTCACCGCACCGGCCAACAGTACCTGCGCGTCCATCGCAGACCAATATTCCGTCACTTGGTACGACGTAGGTACATCAATGTCCCATACGTTACTACGACCATACCGTCTTCCGCTAGGTCGTGTCGAACAATCCAGGTGTCAACTTCACCCACTGCGACATTCCGTCAGGCACGACACTCTGCCTTCCACAGGTTGGGTGAATTTACAAATTCGGTTGCTCCATATTAACCAGTCTGTAGGCATGCACGACTTATGTCCCGACCGCCAATCAAACATGCCTCGATGTCATCACGGCGGCGAACAGCGGTCCACTGGCAAGTATGAATCAAAGCATTTCGCAAACACAGCTCGTGAGGTATGTCACCGCTCTACAATTTAATCTGACAGGGGAACTCACTGCGGTCGGAATAACAGCTTTAATAGCATGCTTGGCACGGGGTGCACGCAAATCGTGAACCAATACGGGCAAAACATCTGTATTAGGTGAGCGGGATCAGAAGATCCGGAGCAGTCCTCTAGAGTCATATGACTCTACAGTCCCCACGGGGGATTCCCGAAGGTCAGTGGCGGATACGTTCCGCCTACCCCGACCGCGATCGTGTCAGTCCACAATTCGTTGCATCTCGCCCGTCCATCGACTGATTTCCATCAGGGCACCACCTGGCCAGACAGTAAGTGGTACGACGTCGAACTGTGGTGCCTGGTACTTCGTGCCTCCGAACGTGAGTGACATCTGCCTCGTTGCGTGTCTGTATTTGGTCACACGTTTCACATCTTTCAACAGGCAATTTGCAACCAAATCGTGATGAACAGTAAGTACGGTACCTTGATCTTGTCGATCCTCGAGGCTCGGTACCGCAAGCTATGACTGTCGATCTAACACGTTGCAGACTCTATCACTCTGTCGGAGTTCCTGGTGTTAAATCCGGAGGCAAGTTTACTTACCCCATTACTTGGCGCGACTTGGCACGCATCATTGACGAGAAATGACAGGTCAACTCTAACTGTACGAACCTGTGGGCCAAGTGAGTCTAATTGGGACTCAGCGATGTCGCTCTGCTGACCGTCCGCTCTCCGAACAGCTACTACTATTGTGGTAAGCCGGAATACCATTTTCTTCAGTTCACAAATACCGAAGCGATCTGTAGTTGCACCATATCCACCCCTCACTGCGACGTCAACCCTCCCACCCATCACGAATGGTACGATGGTAGTGACGAGCATGCCGCTCCCCCCCATGTCGTCGGAGACATTATACCCTTACCCGACTAATTGGTTACCTGTACCTACGGGCATCGCAGCGGGAACGATCCAAAATGGATGCTATTACTACTACAAAGTGCAGACGGGAGACAACTGTACGAGCGTGGAGCAAACGTACGTCTTCAATTCTCGTTTTTCGGAGGGAACACCTGTTCAATATCGCCTACTTAGGTTCAACGTGACGGCGAAGGATTTCACGACATGGAACAACAACCCAGCGATGCCTTGTCCGAGCTTGACCCCTGGAACTTATGTTTGCGTGGACGTCCACAACGTCACTGACACTGCGCCTCCAACGCCCACGAACGCAGCGCCGGGATCGGGCCCAGCGGTACCCATTCATTGACTCCCTGCTTCGACCTACTCTGACTCCCGTCCAACGTTAGGGTTGTTACGAGTGGTACACGATTGTACAGGGAGACTTGTGCCCTGCTGTGGAAGCCAAATTCAACCTGACGCAAGCCCAGTTTTACGCGCTCAACCCGGAACTGTATTCCAATTGCACGAACCTTGGAATCGGAGAGGCTTACTGCGTCGAAGCCATACCCACGAGCACGCCGACACCGACACCCACTACCACCGGTACTTCGACGACCACGGCGACGGCGTCCACATCACCGAGTCCCACCAATATCAATCCCGGAAGCTGGACCAAGTGAGGATCATTGCTCCTGTCGTTTTTTTTTCGTTTCGTTTGCTGACGGATTCCTTGGATCAGTTGTACAAAATACTGTAAAGCAATCTTTGATCGCGTTTCGAGTTTTTGCTGATTTTTGGTGGTGTGACCTCTAGACAACGTTCAGTCTGGCAACTCTTGCAACTCGATCGAGGACACGTACGTGGCAATTTGCACGAGCTCTACTGTCATCTTCCTCATACGTCTCGACCAGATACCAAATCTCGTTCTCTGATCTATTGCAATGGAACCCGGAGATCAACACCGCATGCAGCAGTGCGTACACGTTTCTTCTTACCGCCCATCACTGATGTCCATCACGTCTCGTAGACTTGGCCCTTGCGGTAAGCACCCTTCGCCGTCAATATCGATCGAGGCGTGCTGACTGTAATGCAGTCCTACTGTGTCCAAGGCTCGAATGCTTGCACCAGGGTGTATGAAGTGCAAAGCGGAAACTCTTGCTCGGCGATAGAGATCCAGTTCGGTATCACGAGCGCGCAGTTGGTGTCCCTCAACCCATGGCTCGATTCAAACTGTGGTAAGGATCCCTTGATGTCCCAGTCAAGTCAAACTGCATGCGGAGCATTTACGTGATTTGCGGGAATTAGATCTTCAGGTAGACCAAATTTTGTGTATCTCTCGAAGCGGGCCTACGACAACATCCGCGACGCCCACTTCCACGACGCCAACTGCGACCGCGACAAGCACTGTCCCGGCTAATCTTGAAACGGGAAGCTGGAGAAAGTACGTTATATCCGAGTCATGTCTCGTGCTTCCTTGTTTGAGTCGACGCTGACGTTCTCTTCACAGTTGTACAACCTATTGTCAGTTCTGTCGCATCTTGAGTGGCTTCCGTGTGTTGATATACTCCTTCAGATAACGTCCAGAGTGGGGATAACTGTAACTCAATGGAGACCAAGTCAGACTCAGGCTTTGCTCTTCCATCTCGAGGATAGACCACTAACTTCAACTTTTCAGGTTCCACATTGCGTTCACGGATCTTTTGCATTGGAACCCAGAACTGAATACAGCTTGTACAAGTGCGTGATTCCGTCTCATGGCTGTCATGGATAATAGCGTGGTTGCTAACGCCGGCGTTACCGAATAATAGACTTGGCGCTCGCGGTACGATAGCTTCGTCCCATCGCATCCTTACCTCGCTAACTTACACTCACCTTCCCCAGTCATACTGTGTTGGCGTGGCTGGCGGCTGTACGAACATCTATACGGTCGTCAGCGAGGACTATTGCTCAGCGATCGAAACCAAATTCGGGATCACTTCGACGCAACTGACGACGCTGAATCCGTGGCTTGACGCGAACTGTGGTACGTTTCTAATGCTCACGAAGTTATCCAAGCCGGATTCTGAAAGGGTACGTATCCATCGACAGACCTCCAAGTCGGACAAAACCTTTGCGTTTGATCTTATCCAATTCGTCGAAATGTAGATATGTATGCGGGGTCTTTTGTCGTACTATTTTCGTCAGTTATGTTCGCTCAGTGGAATTATAATTTCACTGTGACCTTCATGCATTGGCACGATCATGATCCGTTTTGATCTTTGCCTCGGACGGCTCGGGTCATCCTGGTTTCGTGAGGATACACCATGATGCAAATGCTCCTCACAGAGGTGGCTCGTTGTAGCCAAGAGAATGTTTCCCGGAGGACACTCTGGAACACACGTGTTGCCAACGATACCACCTCCCCCTGAGAAGACGTGAGTTCGGACTTATCACCTATTGAGCACGTGGCCTCACATGAACATGAATTTGGGGATGGTACGTTGCCTTGAACGAAGAGATTCACAGCATATAAGTTTGGTGGATTCGTCGATGTCAGATACTTTCATAGATCCAGCCACGTTAGTCGAGAAACTGACATCCCAGGTAGAGACTGCCGTTACCTGTACCCGGTCGGGCAACTTTGGACGTAGAAATCTGTCACAAGGCAACCGGCGCTTTGACTCGCACCGCTCGCAATCCCCTGAGTGACGTTTCCATACAGGCCCTTGAATGCACTGAACGAGATCCATGAGCATCGAGATGAGATATCGAGACTGGCTTCACACATACTCGTAGTTGCCATCGTCTTGATCCACACTCCATATCACTGATCCACCGATGCAACGATCGTTAGCGCTATGTCAATGCAGTGAGAAGGCATCCGGTTGAGCGACTAGGGAGACTCACTAGTTCACCTTCATCGCGAGAGTTTCCGCATCGTCATAACTGATCCACTGCTTCCTATGGATTGGGAAGATCGAGGTCATTCCTTGAACAGGTTGATCTTTTGCATGGTTCGTACCCGTGAGTGCGAGAGACGTCAGCAGGTCGGTCGACAGTGGAAGTCGAGGTGGGGGATAGTCGATCGGCTTGAACTGACTTATCATCGTCTGCGTATGCGTAGCGTCGTTGATCTGCTCTTGTTGCGGGGGCTATGACTTGTTATCCCAATGTCAGAATAACTTGTTCCAACCTAATCTTTTCTTCTCAGTCGTTTTGGTCAGAGGTTTGTTTGGCTTCTCAATTTCCCAGGCCTGCTGTCGCTTCTTAGACTCGGACCTTCTTCTTTCCTTGGAGGTTTCTCCGGAGCTCATTCACGGAACCAGAGATGGTATCAAACGACTCGAAACGTTTGCTGCGTGACCGGTACGAGACGTCGGAAGATGCGTTTTTCGCACGGGGGTTCGGCGTGTGAGTGCAGAGTCTCTCCCTCTCTCTGGGTACAATCGTGACTAGAGCGACGGAACGCATGTCGACCTACAAACCCGCCGAACGTCGCGCCTCCTTCAATTCTTCGAGCTCATCCACGTCGGGGACACGATCCAAAGCATGGTCCAAGTCTTTTTCGATAAAGACATGGTGCGGTTTCCCATACGCTCGAGGTCCATCGAGGCTCTAATCTTCCTCCCACGTCTGCAAGACACCTCACATCGACATGACGGATTTTCTGAATGCCGTCGTGCGAGAGAAGAAGTGGTCCCGACGGGTTCAGGATACTGCAGCAACACATCAAACGACAGATCATCTCTCTGAATGGTGAATCCCATGCGTTCATCGCATCTCTCAAGGTGCCGTTTTTGCGAATATCACCACGTTTTCGTCGTCGAGGACACCAAGGACCACAGATCGTGAGGGACGTCACGCACTACGGAGGTGCCCACCGCCCCGGGTTCGTTCCCACCACTTTCTTTTAGCAAGCGGCTAACGCGATTGACTCAAACTCTTTCGTGCAGGACGTTTACGAGTTCGTCCAGCATTGGTCAGATTGGAAAAAGATCGAGAAGAAGGTGGATAGAACAGTGTATAATTTGAGTTTCAAGGAAGATTGCGTCGTTTGTTGAGCGCAAGCGATTCGTTCTAGGAACGACTTGAAACTCTCATTAGGGTACATGATATTCCATCAGTCGATAGTGAGCAATACAAGTGAATCTAGTGCTACATGGATAGACAATGTGTGATCAACTGCTCTGAATCAGCTGATCAGACTAGCATCTCGTCACTGCATGTTTGAAGGGGCTGGTAATGATGTTCGTCGTGAGTCCATGTCTATACAAGGAAATCAGCGCAGACAAGAGAGAAATAGAATACAAAGACGAACCAATTTCGAAAGCCAATCCAACTTGCCTGATCCAGCCAACTCCTCCAATGGAACACCCCCATTGTCCTGTATTGCCTGAAGTTGGGGAACACTGTAAGTTTGGGCCTGGGAGAATACTTTGTCTAGGATATATAGCCACGGGACCGAAAAGAAGTACAAAAAGTAATTAGCTGTCCTATGCCGTGAGTATAAGGAAGCAGAGCTAAAATGAATGACTCACTGCCACCTGTCCTCATGGGGAAATACCCGGCTAAGGCACCGAACTCGAGTAAATGGATCGATGCGTAAAAAACCGTAAAAGCCTCCTGGTAGCTAACTGGAGACAGGGTGATGTTGAAGATGAGAGATGTATGGGTAACGAACACAGCTGTCCCCATAATACCCCAAAATCCCAAATGAATGTCCCCACTCTCGAGAGATATAAAGATACCTGCAACTATGAAAGGTATGTGGAAAATGAAATATATAAGAAATGAGATAAATATTATCCACACAACCTACACTGTTTCATCAGGCAATTGTATGAGGTGATGTGAGTCTGTCACGCACCGAGTAAGCAGGTGTTTCTGATGACTGCTGCTCTCCCTGTAACATATTGCTCATGTTTGTGTGATTGGAGTGAGCAATCTTGGTGGGCAAGTCTTGATTGTTGGAAGTGGGATGGAAAAGGTGCGTAAAGTAATGTATAGAGTAGGACAATGCTGAGAGGCAAGAGTAAGGAGGAGGAAAGCAATAGGAGCCTTGCCAGTGAGAGACAGGGGTAATTACATTGATAGTATTACAAATCAATTCTAGCCAAGTGGATTGCCTGATTTGGCAGTCGGTTACTTAGCTCGACTTCGGGTCTTGACAGTGACTGGGAAATGTTGACCTGCGCCAGGAATCGGGTAGCCTTGGCTTCCGCTCGACGTGCATTTCATTCTGCAGTACAAAGACGAAGAGAGCTGTTTGATCCGGCCACGGTGGAACGCGTTTCGGAGGAGGTCGATGTCTGCATCGTCGGAGCAGGTCCTGCTGGTCTCAGTGCCGCCATACGTCTCAAACAACTTGAGCGCCAGAGAGGCAAAGAGTTCCGAGTCGTCGTCCTCGAAAAGGGTGGAGAAGTCGGTGCGTCGAAACACCCCCCCATGTCCATCCATCTGAGTTGAGCTGTGGTCGTCTAGGCTCTCATATTCTCTCTGGAGCTGTCATCGAACCGCGCGCTCTCAACGAGCTACTTCCAGACTGGGCTGCGCGGGATGAGCATCCACTAAAATAACCTGCTGGTGTCGTGTACAGCGAAAACGGCAGTAGCGTCAAGGGCGGACGGACCAACGAAGTCAGTTTAGACAAGCAAGGTCGTATGAAGGAAACATTCGAACCCGGCATGGAGTTCCGTGCAAAGCTCACACTCATCGCCGAGGGCGCACACGGCTCTGTCCAAGGAACTGATCAACAAGTTCGACCTACGTAAACACGCTGACCCCCAAACATACGGAATAGGTCTCAAAGAAGTCTGGCGAGTCGACCCGAGTCAATACAGACCGGGCGAAGTCGTTCACACGTTGGGTTACCCGCTGGATTACCTGACTTACGGGGGAGGGTGGGTTTATCACATGGCAGACGGACTTGTCAGCCTTGGTTTGGTCATCGGCCTAGATTATGCGAATCCATATCTTAGCCCGTATAAAGAACTCCAGGTGAGGTCTCATACATTGCTTCATTGGGCTGACACGATCTAATGCGGGATGTAGCGTATGAAACACCATCCTTATTTCGCTCAACTCCTTTCTGGCTCGTCGACTCGCATTGCCTATGGTGCCCGCTCGCTGAACGAAGGCGGCCTACAATCCATCCCAAAACTCAACTTCCCCGGCGGTGCTCTCATCGGTTGTTCCGCGGGCTTCGTCAACATCGCCAAAATCAAAGGTACCCACAACGCCATGAAGACCGGTATGCTCGCCGCAGAGGCCGCACCAAACGTTCTCTCCCATCATCCGAAACCGCGACAGACGCACCGGTCGACATGAGCGAGTACGATGCCTCGGTGCGCGACAGCTGGGTTTGGGAAGACCTCCACGAAGTCCGTAATATGCGCGCGAGCTTCAACACCTCGCTTGGAGTCTGGGGCGGTATGGTTTACTCGGGCATCGACTCCCTTTTCCTCCTGGGTCGAACGCCCTGGACTTTCCGAAGATCTTGCACCCCTTACAACCGTCGGTAACTTGGTAGGTTTTCACGTCTCTCGCCAAACAATGCCGCTAACCCCTCTCAGCCATTCCGGCGATTATGCATTTCCCTCGGTGCTGACATCACGTGTGGAGAAAGTAGGTCCCTTTGGCAGGGGTAGTATAAAGGGAAAGTGTGACACTTGAAAGACCTGATCGGGCGCAATCACTTTGTCTATGGCCGAATCGTAGCGCCGATGTAGAGTCATTTAAGGTGTCTACCAGCGTCGACGTGTCGACGTCTGAGCCACTCTGGACAAATGTGATCGACCAAAGCTCACCATGTCGACGCCCTCAACTGTATTTTTCCTGGTTTCCCTTCTAACGTTGTACATATATCGAGCATCGCGCTCTCTCTCTCGGTACTGAAACGATTTACAGTCAAACCTACAGCGTAGTTAACAAACGAAATGTACCTCCTCTACTACTGGTCCTAGAAGTTGTGGATCCAGTTTATAGGATTGCTCATCACGAAGTT
>JBBPLD010000192.1:0-28858 GCA_038089555.1 Chalciporus chontae | reverse complement strand
GCGCGGGGGTGAATCCTTTGCAGACGACTTGAATGGGAACGGAGCACACCCTCGTCGCGCAGGACGAGTAATAGACAGTTGAAAAATGGGAGAACAGTGAGGAGGGTACCGTCCTCACCGTTCTCCTCGTCCTCGTCATCCTCTGCGTCGTCACCTATATAATCCCGCGCTTCGGCACTATTTGAGGCTGATGCCTCGCTCGCATGTTGGCGTTCTTTCGCCTGCGAATTTTTGCTTGACCCTGAGCGGTAGATTGCTGGGTCATCTTCCTCGTCGTGGGGTGCCATATAGCACTGGCAATCAAGAAACATGAAGGAGTCAGGAAGTTAAATTTGAGTCAAAGGATGGAGATCGTACCTCCCAACCTCCCCACTCTGAAGCTGGCCAAGCCATGGGCTGGTCTTTGTCCTGATCCTTAGCTTTGGCCTTTGCTTTCCCATTCCTGTTTTTGTTTTTCTTCTCCAGATCTGGGGTCAAGCCAAGCACGACGTCAAGCCTCGACTCGCCCTCGTCGCTCGTTGCTAGGGTATAATCCAACCCTGGCCTCAACCGTCTAGCCTCGACCGCACAACCGAGTGGAATCAGCTTCGTCAAGATGCTTAGCCACGCGCGGAAAGCGGCGCTTGGAAAGAGGACCTCCTGAAGTTCGCGGAGGATAGCCTCTGCTTTCGCACGCGCTGACGTCGAAGAACTCGCCTCTCGTTCTTTCACAAGCGTGCAATATCTCCATTTATGAGGAGGTCCCTTGATGGTCCACGGTGATGAGGGTGAGGCACCAGCATCATGACTAGGCAATTTTCCGCCACGGGTCTTCCCATCCAATCCGTCCTCCGCATCTGCCTCTCTCAGGCCTGCGTCAAGGACCTCCACGAGCTCTTCCGCGAGGAAGTGATATAGTTGCACACTCGACTCGTTGACGAATTGTGCCATGAGCGTCTTCATGGCGCGGAGCTGAAGGTACACCGGGTTGATGAATTTTGCGAGGAATGTCGCGTGTTCTTGTGAGAGAGGGAGGTCTGGGTGTGGCGGTACGGCATCGTCACTAGTGTCGTCGTATTGAGTGAATACACCAGCACAGGCGCTGACATTGGAACTCGACGTCTGTAGGAGAAGTTGGATGTTTCGCCCTGAAGTAGTGCGGAAGAACACGTACGAGCTGTTCACGCGAGCTTTGCAGAGTGACTGTAATATCCTCGGGAACGTAGCCCTCCTCGCCGGGCTGCGCGGCATGAAACCAACCACTGATACTCAGACGTGCGTGCCCTTCCTGGTCGACGACGACCTCTTCGACCGAGTGGAAGCTCTTCCCCGGTTGCACCTCGAAAAACACGAATTGGTTCCAGCTTGGCGGGATCGTCTTCACAGGGGCGACATCTGGTTCGGGAACATCCCCACCCTCGCGTACTGGATATAGCTCGAGAGCTCCACCGTACTCTGCACGCCATGGTTTGTCGCATGGAAGTGGCATGTAGAGGATATAGGATACCCGACGCGTTCCGATCACGTCGTCGTGGTTGAGGAGATGGCAACCGTTGATATATGAGTTGACGGACATGTCTTGGGTCTTTCCTGAGAGTGGACCACAACCAGTGACCGAACGGAGGAGGGAGCGGAATTTGGGAGAGTAGAGGGCATCACGGAGGACAAGAAGGTTTGGGAGGAGAGCGCGTTGGGCATCGGAGAGGTAGGAGAGAGAAGCAAGGTCGCCCGTTTGGTTTACCTGTAATTTCCAGCATCAGTCGCAAGTTCAGGTGAATCGGTGGTCGATTGTAGGTTTTGGAATCCTCGACTGCAGAGAAGAAGCGCCATACCTTGTAGATATCCGTCTCCTTCTCCGTGAAACTGAGATGGGTGATACACTCGTCCTTGACATTCTTCAAAAGATCGTCGCGAAAGAGCGTGTCAACGACTACGTGCTTGAACGGTGTGCTGTCCACATATTGCGTGTGCAATTGCTCGAGGTTCGATGCATCGAACAACCCGGTAGCAAAATGGTCTGTAACATCGGCGTCGGACGTGTGGCTCGTTTTAGGACGTTTGTGTTGAGACTCGTCGGCTGCTGGAGATGACGAGCGTGCGCGGACCTGCGCCATGCTTTTTTGTTTTTATATCTGGATGGTGGTACGGGAAGAGAGCGAATTATGCCTGACAACGACAGCCAGGCTGATGGTGCGGCCTCGAGAACCACTGGCACCTGAGAAGGCTATGGAAATACTATAGTACGGTACTCCCTGGCCCATTGGCCAAAGTCAGGCATTGATTGATACTTTACCGCCAGGCTTATGCTCATATTTCATACTGGTTCCTCCGGTCGATCACTCTCACTGTGTGCATTCCAGTTGTTCATATCTACCTTGCATCTGCTCTCTGCATCCCCATGTAGTAGGCCAACGCCCACAGGCCTATGAAGAACGGAAACAATCGTCCACCACTTTGGATCCGAGCCACTGCCACCACAGTGGACTCTATTCGCCACCAATCTTACAGGTTTGCGTCCTCCGTTTTGAGATCATCATTTACCAGTTCTTTGGCGCTGTCCCCACACTTTGTAGATAGATCCGATGTCCAAAGAATTGAACAAGTCTACGATCGCACCAAGTTGACCCTTTACGAGGAGTCCAGTGGTCGAAAAATATTATAAGTACCATACTTTCTTTCTCGTCAAGATGGCCCAGACGGTAACAATCTCATGAGGACTACTCCCGATTCTGCCACAGGGGCGGAGAAGAGTTCCCTAGCCAAAGCCACAGCCTGTAAGTTTTCGAAACCCCTGACGTGTGGATGTGCCAGAAAAATATTATCAGCACTGGAAGCCCATCCAGGCAACATAATTTTCTGATGTTGCCACACGCTCCAGAGGGTCATTCAGCAGTGCATTCAAAATAGCGAGATCTTGCCCCCAATTCCTCCGACTCCGTATCTTCTATCTGATTTTCTTTCTAGGCCAACAAAGATTTGAAGTCAATTCAACGACGGAGAAAAGAGTTTGTGTACTGTAGGTCAGGGCATCATCCGGCATTTTATTCTCCCCTGGTGGCGGAAGACGGAAAATTGTGGGGGAAAGGTTCTTTGGATGGCAGAACGGCTATTGGTAGTGAACTTCAGGCCGGCGCAATGTAAGATACGACGGTGCGCTATTGAATTGGCGTTTCTTTGGACTAATCTCCACTTCCGTTTGGCAGATCCAAATCATGATAATGAAAGTCAATACTGAGTAACTACCAACGGTACATTGGTCATTAAACGCGTGGTGAGTGCGTACCTCAGTCCCAGACTGGGCGACTGAGTAAAATGCTCCGAGTCCCAATTCCAAGCATCTACCAGCTGTCATCGCCGATAAGTTAACTCTCCAAGATCCTGTGATGTTGAATGAAGGGGTGACACGCACGAGGATGGGCACGAGGATGGTGAGGGTTGGGCAATATTGACATGAAGTGTTTCGATTATAGATCAACCTAATTAATGCGAGACTGGAGTCCTCCGGAAGCGATTGCTGTGTAACTGTTGGCCGATCAACGTGGAAATTCTAGAATGAGGGGAAGACATCTTGAACATTGACAGGCATCTTATCGGTAACAACATTCAATGGATTCATACTCGAAAGGGTAGGATATATCCGTTTCGTATCGGGATACCTTTCTGGTCAAAGCTGATCGTGTTCCATTTCCTCAGTGTCGTACCATGTCGCTCGGAGGTACTTACTTCCGCACGTCAACATAGGGGCCCGGCAGTGGGTTCCCTGTCAATCAGTTGGTCATCCTGTGATCAAGAAAGACTAACCGTCAATGTTATCCGTGTGATCGGAATTCACGAGTGGTAACACTGCGGTAACCAAGGCTTGGCATGCGGTCCCAGACGGCCCCGCGTCTGAATCAACCGCGGGACCTTTTCCTCGAGTCTGAAACAAGGCTTTCGGAGCATAAATCCGACAGTCGGCCGTATACTCTAAAAATCAGTTACAAACTGCCGACTTGATAAACAATGTGACAGTCGATATAGCAAGGTGGCCCCTTGTTGGACATAGCAACTAGTTCATGAGCATATCTGATCAGGGGGAGTACAATAGAGTGGCGTAGATCGACTGGTATTACCTGCCGCGATCAGCGTGACCAGCTAGACACATCACAAGGTCCAAGGGTAGAGGAACTGTTGCGATGGAAGGTACTATTAATCTACATCCTCCATCACCTACTTCATTCAGTGAGACAAAATGACCATTGGCGAGGCTTGTACCTGAAACAAAAAAAAATGACCCCTCTGGTTTGACACCGCCGGTTCCGCGGATGCTTGCTGACGCTGACGCACGCATCAGCCCTCCCGGGCCGTGGCACTCCCGGCAGGGTAGCACAGTAAGCAAATACTGGTACTGTGTCAGTAAGCATGGGTCACCCTGAACGTTGAACCCTGAATGTTCCGACGAGCGGACGGAACTGTAATACATTCTACTCATCCTCACGGCCGTTGCTTGCTAATGAGGTGTTAAATTAAACGTCGACTCTCCGAGTCGCGGCAGCCGTGCACATACGGATCCACGCAGAGCAGATCCAGCAAAAATGTCGAATACTAGGGTCGAAAATAGATTGCTGTAGCAATGCAAAAGGTCATGATACATAGCGTGATTGGGCAGACGTGACTAAAGTAACACAGGTACATTGTCATCAAAGTGGTTTTCGTCAAAATAGTGACTAGACTTCATCGGCTTGTCCTAAGACAAAAAGGAACAAAGAGCCTGTGGAGATATTACAAAGAAACCCAAAGAAAAGCAAAAGAGTCTCGCTAAGGGGTCTTAGAACGCGTTGTCTTTGAGATGGATTGGACCGACAGGCGCTGCTGTGTGGATGTCGTTGTAAAGCGAATGGTCATTTCCGGCCTGAAATGAAGGCAACCGCGCTGCGAACACATGGCCCGGCAGCGGTACACGGCTTATCCAAGCTTCCGTCGCAGTCGCGCGCATCTCGCCAGCCAGCTGCGGAGAGACCTGTGCTAGCGGTACGGGTGCATAGACAATCGAATCCGCTTGGGGTTCATCGGCAAACGAAGGCTTTTCGGTTGATGGGCGGGGAAGGAGGTATATCCGCTGGAGAGGGACATAATCGTTGTCGTGAATGCAAGATGGATCGCAATGGTGACCAGAGGCGATGTAGGCATAGATCCTGGACAGTGAGAAGATGAAATGAATCTAGACGACGGTGAGCGGATAAGTGAAATTGGGAAGAAAAAGGTACACACGCGGAGGACGGTGCGAAAGAGGAAGACGACCATGAATGCCACAAGGCCACGCTCAAACCACTGTTCGCAGTTCTCGAGACTGAGGCCGAGGTCAACGGCACCTCTGAGGAAGTCGGGTTGCCCGGAAATGTATTCGCAGACTTGAGAGCGGGAGGACGGATCTACCGCGGCGGAAGATGCCAATACGGAGAAGAGAGTGAAGAAAGCAAAGTCGCCGATGACATAGTCGCGATAGATGCGAACGAAACGGGGTATGGACTAGGAGGGGGTCAGAACTGCTATAGAGCACTGACAGGGGGCGCACACCTTTATGATGCCCACGAGCCCGAATACGCAGATTGCAGACGCAGCTACAAAGTACGCTGAGAAGAGACCACAGACGAGACGCGCTCCGTCCTTGTTGAGGGTGAAATGTGAACTCTCCCACTCGGACTCTTGCTCCCAAGAGAGAGATCTCCAGAGGGAGAAGAGGTAACAGGCGAGCCCTATGTTGACTGCACTGCCCACAGAGGCAGAGAAGAGGGAAAGGGACCTGTCGAGTGAGGAGGGGAACTTCATGAGATCGACAAGGTGAAGAAGGAGAGATGGATGAATAAATGTTTGGATTTGTGATAATATAATGGTCTCATCTGCCTTTCGATGACAAAGACAGATAACGTCATCCTCGGCTCACCCCTGTCTGTTCTATTTTGGCGATCATGTCATCTCACTGACGTCATTAGCATAATCCCCATACGCCCGCTTTTCTCACACCATCAACCAACGCGTCGACGTTGCCGAGCATCGTGCCAAGAATTTCCTTCTTCTCCTCCGTTGTTCGTACTCGGTCCCCGCTCTCTCCGATATACAACCGTGGCATGTGTCCCTTCGTAGGGCTCTGTGGCTCATAGTCAACATTCCGCAGAGTCATCGTCGCTCGTGTCGATAACGCTTTCGGTGTCTTTTTCTCCCGAGCCGGTCCATCTCCTCCAACCGTTGGCGAAGAGTACGACTTCTTAACCGGAGATGGCGTTCGAAATCTACTTCCATCGCTCGCAATAGATGACGTTGATTTGTTAGGCGATGAGGACGACGAAGACGACGAGGAAATGAACGACAAAGACGAAGCACCCGTGATCGTTCGCGGAAAGGTCTTTGGCCCTGGTGTTCGCATATGTGTATCAGTTTTAGTCGCCACCGGCGTGCCCGGGGTCGACTGTGACACCAGCGCCATTAATCCTCCGTTCACATCTTGCGCTGTCTCGTCCATTAGGTAGAAGTAGAGGAACTCTAGGCATTTCATCCTGGATTGGCCATCAGTGTCAGCGAGATGGTGCACCAGACCAATCGCTCACCTCACTTCTCGTGGTGTCCCCGCTCTTTTCAGTATTTTCACGACAGCCTGGACACCGTTCACCTCCTCGAATGTGCGCAATGCGGATGATGAATCAACAAGAACACATAACAACGTATCGAGAACCGCGGACGAAAGGTGGGCAACTGACGACACCCTGGAATTCGAGTTACCCATCGATACCGGAGTAATCATTGATGTGTGTCTCGATGTGGTCAAGAGCGCGATCAGGATCTTTGAATTGGTTTAGCACGGCATTACACTCATCCGGGATGTGCCGTACCTCGAGGGGATATCGTCGACCGAGGTATGTTTTGCTTGCTGGATGATGCAAGACGATTCCCTGTACGATCGAAAGTAGTTGGTACAGCTGTGAGCAAATCGTATTTAGTTCCGTCTCTCGATCTTCTACAACAAGTGGTTAATACGTGTAAAGACGACAGCGGTCAGACGTACTGTCACTGGATGATTTACCTGCCAACGATTCCACTTGTGTAGCTACTGTCTGTATCCATGAAAACACCCTCGAAGGGACTAATCGCCGAGTTCAGTGACAGGTAGTGTCAGTCGGAACACGTGGCTCTCACCATTGCACTCGAACGTGTCCTGAAGCTCCAGAAAGTTGCACATCGTATCGTCTTCTACGTCTGGTGCACATGCGAGTGCGAGTTGCTGTTCCAGTACCGCAAGCGCGCGAAATCGACGATTCGACGAAGAACTCGGGGAGCTGATCTGATGAGGTACGTCTCAGTGTTGTATCATCTCCGAATACGACAGCGAGATGCGCACGTCGTCGAGTGCGTCTTGTATCGCGTCCTTCATCGACATCTTGTTCAGATCAATGGCAGATATTCTTGTTCGTCCGAGTTGCCAGTCATTCCACGCCAAAAATACGACCGCGTTTCGCACACGTGACTGGTGTGTGACACGGGAATGCGGAGGAGCGAGGAAGATACTTATGAGCAGAGGATGATGGTCTGGCACTTCGCTAAAACAAACCACGACCATGGCACCCATCAGAACAGTACGTCCGACATTCCCTAGCCATCCCCCGTACTAACCAGCCAACAGCAATGGACGCGTCTCATCCGCTTCGTAGCCGCTGAGACGTCTCAGATCCACATCGGACAGCCGGTCGACTCCAAACTTGATGGTAAGTAGAGAAATTTGCCCCACATGCCTCTTCCCGACTCACTTTCATTCAGTCGGTCTTGCCGCTTGGGACAGGCAGACCATCAAAGCATACGAGATCGTTGGGTCCGCTCTTGACCCCGCTGCACAGGTGACCAAAAATGTTCTCACCGTTAAAGAGCTCCTTGCGCCTCTCTCCCGAGAGGAACTCAAGATCGTCCGTTGTCTCGGACTCAACTACTCTGACCATGCCGTGCGTTCCCCCTTCCCCGTCTCGTTTTCTTCGACTGTTTATCATTTCTTCCGTGTGTCCAGGCTGAGTCGAAGATGCCAACACCTGCGTGAGTGTTTCGTTGTCGTGTCGCGTGCGTGGGTCGGTACTCACCGTCCCCCGCCAACAGCGCACCCATCCTCTTCTACAAACCCCTTTCGTCTATGATTGGCCCCAACGCACCTATCTTGGTTCCCAAGGTCGCACAGCCCGTCGAAGTGCACCTCTCCGACTACGAAGTCGAGCTCACCATCGTCATTGGAAAGGCAGCCAAGGACGTCTCCGAGGCTGACGCTCTGGACTACGTCCTTGCATACACTGGTGCCAACGATGTGTGTCCTTTTCTTGCCCTTCCTGATACCGTGCGCGTGTACGTGTAGTGCTGACGTTCATGCACATAGGTCTCCTTCCGCAAGCACCAACTCATGACCTCTCAGTGGGGCTTCTCCAAGGGCTTCGGTGAGTAGCGCTCGCCCACGTCTTAGAGACATGTCTGATGTTTCCTTTCCAGACAACACCACCCCTCTCGGCCCTTGCCTCGTCTCCAACAACGCGATCCCTGACCCTCAGACGATTCCCCTCACCTGCACGCTCAATGGCAAGACCCTCCAGAGCGGTGGCACAAAGTACGTCTTCCTTGCCTTCCCTTTCTGTTCGTTTACATCCTCCTCATGGACTTATCGCTCACCCATCCTCCCTTCAGAGACCAAATCTTCAACGTCCGCCAAACGATCGCATTCCTCTCCCAAGCCACCACCCTCGAGCCAGGTTCCGTCATCTTGACTGGTACACCCGCCGGTGTCGGTTTCGCTCGCAAGCCCGCTATCGTTCTCCGCCATGGTGATGACTGCAGAGTTTGGCTCGGTAACGGTATCGGCACGCTCGTCAACCCTGTTATCGAGGAGGGTCTCCGCTCCAAGCTCTAAGCGCATGGCCGCGTAAGAGTTTTCGTGCTCGGACATCTATATACCGTACCTGTCGATCCGTTATACCATTCGCATACTACTCGCTGAGTCTTCACGCGTATGCATAAAATGCCAGAGATGATGAAAAGGCAAGGCAGTGACTTTGAGTGATACAACGTTTAGATAATTTAGACAACTCGAGTTCATTCGACAGGTTGCTCAGAGTCCGCCAAAAGCGATCAACTTTTGGTTCATATATTCTTCGATTCCATGACCACCTTCGCGTCCTAGAGAGGAAAAAAAATCATGTCGGGTAAGTCACTATCCCCGCATCTACACCCACGGAAAAAACTGAACACTCACCGAGCCCACTCTCCTTGACACCTCCGAACGGAATACTCGCATGACTGATCAACCCCGTGTTCGTACCTACCATCCCCACCTCCAATGCCTCCGCAACTCTCCAAACCCTCCCAACATCCCTACTGAAAAAGTACCCCGCCAAACCAACGTCCGCCGCATTCGCCAACGCGATCACTTCTTCCTCGGTTTCGAACTTGATGAGCGCCGCGATGGGTCCAAACGTTTCTTCGTAGTTGATGGCGGCAGTGGTGGGGACGTCGGAGAGGACGGTAGGGGTGTAGAAAGTACCTTTGCCGGCGATGTTGGTGGTTTGGCCACCGATGAGGACGGAGGCACCATTTTGGATGGCGTCTTCGACGTGACGGGCAACCTTAGCAACGGCCCGATCGTGAATGAGGGGGCCATGGGTCCTGTAATAAGGATTGTGAGGGTAAAAAAAATGATATTGGGTAAAGGCTAGCAAGCAACGCACGTCGTCTCGTCGAGTCCGTTTCCGACCTTGAATGCGGCTACTTTCTCTGCAAGTCGAGAGGCAAAGTCGGCATAGACTGAGGACTGGACGTAGATACGGTTGGCGCAGACGCAGGTCTGTCCTGAACCGCGGAATTTGCACAAGATGGCACCTGGGATAGCGGATGAATGTCGTATCCAGATTGAGGGTGAAAGGATGTTACCTTCCACAGCCTTCTCGATGTCAGCGTCGTCAAAGACGATGAATGGCGCATTGCCTCCCGCCTCGATCGACATCCTTTTGAGACGCGGAATAAGACGAGGGAAGCGGCACGACGGGAGAAAACGCAAAGACGTACTTCTTGAGCGTGGAAGCTGACATACTGTACAGCGACTTGGCCACAGGTGTCGAGCCAGTGAACGAGACCTTCTTGACAGTCTTGCTCTCGCACATCTCGCGACCGACTTCTTGGACGTGCTTTTGGGTGGTCACGATATTGATGACGCCGTCAGGTACTCCTGCTCGGCGGGAGAGCTGAATTGACATTCGTCAATGGCAAAACTGATGCCGAGAGATTTCTAACGTACCTCCGCAAGTGCAAGCGCAGAGAAAGGGGTTTCGGGCGGTGGTTTGATGACCGTGGTGCATCCTGCAGCTAGGGCTGCACCGAGTTTGCGGGTGATCATCGCGGAAGGGAAGTTCCAGGGTGTGAGGATGGAACTGTCGATGGTATAACGATGAGGGTTGCCTGGACAGAAAGGCGGAAACGGCACTTACACGACACCTATCAAACCGTTCGTGAGCTTCCGACCAGGATAAATGCAAGATTTGAAACCTACCAACGGGCTGCTTGATCACGACGTTACGAAGCGTTGGAAATGGTGATGGGATGTGTTCTATCAGAAGTTCATGCAGCTCTCCTACAAACCGGACAGCGTCATGATGACTTACCGCCATAAGTGCGAACGGCCTCCTCGGCTACACGTCACAAGTTCATCTTCTATGTCTTTCCTCGTTAACCAGACTGAGGTACCCACCATACCACTACACGATCGATTCAGTAAGTTGGAGGATAACTCAAAGCCATTCATGATTACTAACCTCCAAGAAGGATGCACTGTACGCGTTCTCACCCTGCGAGTATTATGAGGCACAAAGCACGAAACTGCAAAGAATTTCGTGCGACACACCTTAGCCTCAGCCAAAGTCTTTCCGTTCTCCAAAGTCTACCATAAAACACGTCAACAACGAGCAAACCCAACACCCAATATTCGAGACACGTACGATGATTCTGGCAAGGTCGTCGTGGTGTTGTTGCAGCAACCCAAAGAACTTCATGAGGACGTCATGGCGATGCTACGAAAATGCGCCGAATAAGCATCAAGCCGTCTCTCCCTTCCTCAGCAAGGGTCGCCATGGGCAATGCTTACCTTTGCCGTCGTCTTTCCCCAGGTTTGGAATGCCTTGCCGGCTGCAGCAATAGCTGCCTTGGTCTCCTCGAGACCCATCTCGGGGACTGTGCCCAGCTCCTCCTCGGTCGCAGGGTCTGTGGTAGTGATGGTACGATATCAACACCGGTATGATTTACAAGCGGGAAAAGAAATGAGAGCAGGAAAACGCACTCGTGACGATGACAGTCCCGCCCGTACTCGCGTCTACCCATTTTCCATCGATGTATCCTTGCGTCTTGATGAGATTAGGGTCCTTAAGTCCCCACTGACGAACAACGATCGTAAGCTATCCGACCATGAAAGAGTCCTCCCGACTCGGGCAGTACGGGCCCGGTGCATTGGGGGTTTCAGACCTACCACGCTTGCGTTGGCTGTACTCGCCATTCTGTACCACAACGTTGGCTGTTGTGCTGATCTTAGTCTAGATGGTGTCCTGGGTGCGAGGACTCGGAAGGATAGGGAGGACGGTAGGTGTCGGAGATGCATCATGTCGCTGGGAACAGAGCCTACAGCCTGGGAAGTCTAATTCAAGGCCCTCGTGACAAATGTCTACTGGAGACGGTGAGCCGGGAAAATAAATGTAGAGAGGTGTCTGTGTTCGAGGTATGATGAAGGTATCGAGACGGCGCCCTGGTGACAACACCTGTCAATCACATACATAGTACAACTCTTCCAGAATCCCACCACACCAATCCATGTGGGCAGGGCAACAACTATCAGCGCTTTCGCCCCCTCGCAGCACCCTTGCCTCCCTTTGCCGGATCCTCCGATTGATCCAAAAATCCACCTATCTCGAGTGCATTTCGCGCAGCGTGGTTAATGTGCTTGAACCGGTCCGGTCCGAGATGGATCCCTCCAAACCACCTCGTCACAACGACAAGCACGTTGTTGATCTCCTACCACGAGACGCGTCCAACCAGGCGTAAGACCCAACACAGCACGGAAAACTCAAAACGAAGTGCCTTACTAGAATGGATAGCAGATGTGCGAGACGACTTCCCGCTGCCGTCTCACCATCGTCGTCATTATCTTTTTCGAGTTCGTGCCAGACTCAGCAATCCGCTCGTATTCCAGCTTGGGAGATGCCACCTTACCTTGGTGGAGTACGTTCTCAACCCGGCAGCGCCAGGCGTTGATAATCGGATGTGCAGCACGGGCAATGTGCCGGTCTGACATCAAGTGGTTCAATATCATCGGAACCTACGAAAGTAAATCACAAGCGCACATCAGTACAAGAGCAGCCATATACGTATGCGTTGCAATCACCTGTGACGGATGGGATATTCGACACGCTCGCCCAACAAAGACACTCTTCCGATCCACGATCGCCTCGGCTTCGATAAGCTTGATACCCTCAGGGAGAGCCACGTCCTGTGGCAGGGGCGGCTCCGGACGAGGCACTCTCCTTCCCTCTCCCGTACTCCCCTCTGTTGGTTCCGCCTCATTCTGCAGCTGCTCACGTCCCAGCACGTCCTCTCGAATGAGCTCCTCGACCTTTTCTCTATTCAGTTTATCTTCATACCATGCCTCACATCGCTCGAGTACGCTCTGCAGCCCGTCAAAAACGCAGACGCTATCAGGGGACCACTCGACACCTGAGATCGATATGAACGTTCGTAGTATAGATCCAAAGAGAGACGAGTCGACGCCAAAGGGACCGATGTAACGTGAGAGCAACTGAAGTTGCGGAGGACTCTCCGCGGGGTATGAAGAAGGGAGAGAAACGAGGGCGCGGATGGACACTTCCTCATGGGATGGAAGACTATCAGTGGGGAGACGTTAGGGTAAGATCGAGATCACGGGCGGAATACAATCAAGAGGAGGGGTTAAATCGAGTGACTTACTGACTTTAAAGAAACCACGTATCGAATCGTATCCGCTTTTTCGCCGTTACCATTTGGAGGGCTTCGAACTGAATTACGCTCAGGGCTTCCTACTCTCGAAGGATGCCAAAGTTGAATCGCGCTATCTCCATAGATTGACTGAAGTACTGCGTAGATCAGAACGATGGATGAATTCAGATCGCGCGAGTCAAAGTGAAGTTGCGAAAGATCGTGTGAGTACTAACCACCAATCTCCGAGGCCATCTGCTCTTTCTCGGCCTGCATCATGAGATCGGACACAAATCTCTGCACCTCCCCCGCCAGATCTGTAGCATTATCCTCTGAATCGTTCTCCATGAAGACAGCGAACGAAGAGGGACAAGTTCCCGATGGGCGAGGTCAGGCGCCGCCACCGGGGGTTGGACTTACTAACTTTAGATTCGGGCCGGCGGGTCGAATATCGCGAACAGTCGAGTCGATAAATTTCGAGGAAGTACAGCAAGTGCGAGGAACGGGCATATCATACAGGCATATACATGCACACGTAGGTCGGTTCAGATCATTCTCATGCAGGGCGGAAAATGAATTGTCCTTAGTATCAGACCAACTCTCCCTGACCAGTGACCAACATCCCAATCAGATGTCGAGGAAAACGGGGATGCAGCCAATGGCGATGAGGCCATCTGAAAAGCAACGTTAGCACAGTACAACTAAACCATGGATAAATTGGTTCAAAAAACTTACCGAAGCTGGTGTTATCGCAACAGACAGGTTTGGTGCTGGACACAGTCAGCCCGCAAAACAAATGTGAATACGACCAAAACATACCAAAAACCACCGCTACTAACGCCTATAGCAGTGATCGGGTTGCAGGTGAGACCGACCAGAACGTTAGTGTCTTGCAACACAACACCGAGTAGGCCCAACAGGGCGGAGACAGTCGGGCTGGAAGCACTCTCGACAGTGTTGCAGCACTGGAGATCTCCAGTATTGCACTGGCTAGCGGGCTCGGTGGCGACAGTGGCGGCAGCAAGAGCGAGGACAGTGGTGGCGGCGAAAGACTTAGAGAACATGGTGAATGTGAGAAGGTTGTTGGACGATCTAGGTGACTGGGTCGGGTTGAGTGATGTCGAGGGCCCTAGAATGCAGTCTTTTTGTATATTCCCGGAACAACCGGATATGTTATCTCCGTTACTCCTGGTAGAAGTTTTCGGGTGATTTACACGATATTCACGTTACCAGAGACACGCCAACGGACTGAACCCAAGGGGAACTTGAACGGGCATCAGATCGAGAAGTCGAAAAGCACGCCGTACTGTACGTCGATATTTTGACAACCGCAGAATAGTGGACGAGGGTGTGATGATACTTATGTTCTGGCAAATGCCATATTTTCAGATCATCCACGATTAGCTGAGATGACACGGTTATACGAGGGTTGATAATCGGGAGTAGATCATTGTTTGAGCGGCTGAAGTACCTAACAAAAGCTTCAGCTTTCGTCACGTATGACGCCGAGAGCGGTCGTGTTGTGGTGGGGACAGGTCATAGGGCCTGATTCTATGGAGACATTGTACGTGATGGTGAGAGGACGGAGGCTGGAAGGCCCCTCTGTGTCAACGCGTGTATACATCGAGTGGAAATTAAATCGCACCCTAGATAGTTCTCCGCTGGTCATAAACGGGCCAGCTCCGATCCATCCTACACGGCACCGCACCGGAACTTTCTGAACTGTCAACGGCCACACAAGTCGATGACATATCTATTTTGCAGTCGAGAACGACAACATCGGGTTCTGCGTTGCAAATGCTGGGATGGCCGCACTTACCCGAGGTATAGAACTTCCTCCCCTTGGCCCCTGATAACGGAGGTTCTCGAAATTGACGTCGTTCTGGAGGTGTCTAGACAATTCCGTGCGCATAGCCTAGTAGTAAGTGACGCCACCTCTTTGGTATTGATTGATTGGCGAGGACAAGATAGCAATCCTATACAGTGACGTCCGCGGGATTAGAGTTT
Organism: Chalciporus chontae; assembly: GCA_038089555.1. NCBI lineage: Eukaryota > Fungi > Basidiomycota > Agaricomycetes > Boletales > Boletaceae > Chalciporus > Chalciporus chontae. Next base: position 13,885 of record JBBPLD010000192.1, on the reverse strand, counting down.
ACAGTAATAAAAAGAAAATCGCGAACTTCATCGGTGTTTCCCAGTTCCGACTCGGAATTAGGTATCTATCGTAGTTTGTAGTAGCCTTGTGAATTTCAATAGCCCGCAAACAAGATCGCTGTGTCGGTGGCCTACCCTCTCATCTCATGGTCACGTCGCCGGAGCTGAGCACATAGAATAGACCAGATCCATGAGCTTGAGGAAACTGTCATTGATTTTGTCAATACCGCCCTAAATTCACGATGAGTCGCTAAGAGGCGATTCAGAAGGACTTTTAAGTTCTGTATACCGAGTGCCAAGCGAGATCCTAACTTCACCCTCGTGAAGACCCTGGGCTCCCATGATGATGAAGTTTGCTCACCGCCGCAATGAATTTTGCGATGGCGCACCACACCATGTGTCAGATATTTATTCTATGTACCGTCAGAGACGGACCATGCCAATCTGGAGGCGCTGATATGGTTGTCAGAAAGGAAAGTCCAGACTTAACGGGTGACACCTGAACTACTGCATCTCCTTGAGAAGGGGCATGGAGCACTCTCCTTTGATGGACGGTTGATGTTGGAACCTATTATCTCATCCAACCGAACGATGTGCCTCCATATTGATCCGCTTTTTGAAGACCAGGGAAATCAGTTTGTTTAGGTTTGAGAATTCCTGGACGGAGGGTAAGCCAGACAAACCTCGGCAAAAGGACTGAAACGCCATTCGGAGACGGGCAATCCGTCTGCTGATCGTATTTGGCCTGTCAGTTTGACAAGGAACTCAGAGACACAAATGCCCATAACAAGTCGACATTTGTGTTTTTTTCGGATCCCGTGTCGTCGTAGCCAGGCCTATTATGGCCGTCCGCGAGAAACGGTGTTACGTACCAAAGTCGTACTAGGGTCATTTGTTCCCACCAAGTACAGGCTGGTCATGATGCATGACCATGCAGCAGGTCTCAGTGGTGGGAAGGATTGGTTAGCAATTGAACAATTGATTCACCTACTTGTGCCCTGCTTCCTTCTTCGCCGCAGAGCATTACTCATGGTCAATGGGCCAGCACGCACATCAACGAAGATGACGCGTCCAACCAGACCGCAGTTGACATTACGCCCAGAGAGCGTGTCGACCGCATCAGTTGTAACGAGGTCGATATCGGCACCTTCGATACCGCTCAGGGACGCGGCATCAAGCCAAAAAACGTACAATGTCAGCTGTGTCCTCAGTGCCTGACTCTTCGGCGGGGTTGGACCCACAGGACCTGCGTCGAGGAATGTTGACTAGGGGGATGAGCTCGTCGTGGTAGACGTTGAAGAGGCTACGGATGATAAAATGGAGATAGACTTTGTGAGATGGATTCACGGGAGCAATTCGAAGATGGTCATCGACTGATCGTCATCTGGCTGACGCAACGAATTGCCGGCTCGGGTTGACAACTTAGTAGCCACTGGAGTCAGAATATTAAAGTGACTCTCATCCTCACACCCATGACCACTCCAGATCCCAGTAACGAACCAATCACTGGTTCAAAACGAGCTCACAGTCCACGACCAGCTCCAGCAAAACGCGCTAAAGCTGCACAGGCTTGTCTTTCATGTCGAAAGCACAAGACTCGCTGTGAAATGCTCGACGGCGACAACTCTGGCGCTCAGTGTCATCGTTGCAAAGTCCTTTCTCTCTCTTGCTCGTTCGAAGACGGCTCAGGGCCTTCTCCTGGACCGTCTTCTGCACGCGGTCACCAGCCCGAGATCCAGGCTCAGCCCAATATCGATCGGAGATCCTCCATAGTACTTCCAAACTTAAAGAAGACACAGGACGCCACAATGGACGACCCAAGGAGGCATTCGAATCATTGGGACAATACCATCTCAGATACTCTGCCGCCGTTCAGGGCTCCCCCACACGATATAGAGGAAGTAGATTTATTAAACCCGGAGCGCTTACTGCCAGCAAGACACGCCCCGTGGGGTTTCTTGAAACTTCCTGGCGGTTTCGAAGGAAGCATGGTGCCGATGCTTGCCATGCAAGCACTCACTCGCAGTGGAACCAACGTTGCAGAGTCGTTTCGGAGTAAGGTGGATCAATCACTGCTTCACGTATTGGGACGTGAACAGGTCAAATATCTGGTCGACATGTTAGTATCATTTCTCAGTGGACTTTTAAGTTCTTAGCCAAGCTGTCTTTCACAGATTTGAGGAACGCTACAGTCCTTGGCTAAATTTGCAGCCTAGCAATCGTAATGACGGCCCCTTGGTTCGCCTTGCGCAATGCTGCGTTGCTTCCCGTCACCTAGAACCCTCAGTACGCTCTATCGTCGCCCCACAGCTCTATCGCTTGGCCGATGAAGTCGTCTTCAAACAAGCCTTTAATCCCCTTCCTACCACTGATGCAATCCATGCAGTTCTTATTCTATCGCTGTGGGAACCTGTTGGCGATACAGCACCAAAAGAACCACGCGATGGAAGATTGGTAGCTGCTACGGCAGTCAGCATGGCCATGAATCTTCGTCTAAGTGAGGCCATGGTGTACGCTCAGACGTTGCGTAGCCAGAAAAAGCCAAATGAACCACCAAGTGCCGAACTTCTTGAAGCGCTTGATAAAGCACGACTAGTGCGTCCACACAGATCAATCCTCGGATATACGTTGACGACCTCATATCTAATTTCAGTGGGTTGCCCTTAATACTGTTGAGTCTATGTAAGTCAACATTGTCTTCTTATATGGAATGGCCGATTTAATTTTCCGAAACTTCAGGCTTTGCGTGGGCACGGGCCGAGAACCCATATCCGATTGTACAAGCCTGATCTATGATGCTCTCGACACGACGTCACACGCCACCATTAGTACAAGCAGAGACTTGCGATTAACCCTCGTCTCTCAACTTTTCACCACCACCCAACAGGGGCTGTCAATACGACTGCGGTCCCTCGACGAGCTCGGGGTCTTCTATAAAGAAGTCCTCGATTTCCTGATGCACATGGATGTGCTCGAACGTCTCATCTGCCCATTACCAGGTATGGATTCTGTTCATTCCCTCTCGCCCCAGACATCACAAATGAATTAGCCCTGACCCTGACGCACAGTCCTAGCAGAACACGAAGTCTTCTACTTCCAGATGCTCCAGGTCTACTACCAATCTTGTCGACTCCTCGTCCTCGTACATGCACTCATGGAAACCAAACTCACGCTCACAAAAACCGACAGCCAAACTCCTTGGTTTCTCGTCGCCGAGCACAATGGTATCAACCTCGCACGGACGTGGGGTCACCATGCTCTCGTACTCAGCGAAGGCATATTGATCGCAGCCATTTCGCGGCCCGAACTTGCACTGATGAGCTCGGCGCCAGACACCTTCTTTACCATGATCACGCTCGCCACTATCTTCGTCATGCTCTCAAAATGGAGCGTGCTCGAAAACACGGGAGAGCAAATGCCTGGGTCCTCGGATTCAATATTAGCAAAGACGATCGAGCGCTTATCACTCATCGCTTGCTCACCTGACCACATCGCTGCCAAGTGTGCCCGGGTGATTGAGGTCGGCGTTCTTTCCTTCAGGAGGAAGCTCGAGAAATTGGAGGCGGAGCCGAAGGAGATCTCTCGCCCGATGATGCAGCACTACAGTACTGCAAGGGAATTTGGCAGCGGAAGTCGAAGTGGGAGTGTGTCGAGCGGGATGGGCACGTATGCTGCTGGGAGCCCAGCGACGGGCATCAATACAGGCGGAATGGGCGGTCACGCTGGGATGTATCCTCAACAGACGTTTCCTAACCTCCCCATGACGGACCCGAATTACTTTATAAACTCGGACATTTTCCTTGACAATGACTTTTGGTCATCGTTCATGTCGAACATTTCGGACGGGAGTGGGATGGGCATGATGGGCCGATGAATGGGCGTACTACTACCAGGTCAGGACTTGGATCGTGTACAGCACTTCGTCGTTTTCTTTTCGTTTGCGTCTTCGTTCGTTCGTTGCGCTTTTATCGTATGAGCGTTGTCTTCAGTGTATTGCGTACATTATACCTTGGCAGTATATAAATGGAGTCGTGTTCAGTAATATCGTAGTATTCATATCGATCGCATTCGTAGAGCTCTTGGGTTTTGCAATTCTCCGACCTAGCCTCGTGAGCGCTCGGTAGATAACGCAGCATGTGCGTCGAGATTAGAGGGAATAATTCAAAGGATCAAGTGATGCCCTTGTCCGATGTAGGTTCAGGATGCGAACTCAAAACCTCGATTTTTGTTTGCTGGGATACACGTCTTGGCAGGGGCTTTAGAGGACGGGAAGAGACGGGTTTCATGTCGATGGATGATCTTGATCCCGATTTCGAGTCCGAGTCTTCTTCAGAGTCATCTTCCGAGTCATCTTCCGAGTCTTCCGAGTCATCGCTGGAAGAAGCAGAAGAATCAGAGTCCTCTTCGGAGCTCGGACTGGTGGATTCCGAGGACGAGGATGAGTTTGATTCCGAGGAGGGTAAGCCATTTTTCTTGGGGCGTTTCGTTTCGAAAACACCAAGTCCGAGGTTCTGTGTGGGTCGTAACCGTAGGCGGCTGAAAAGAGGAAGAACGAGGAGTGATGATAACCCACCATCTCTATATACTGCTCTTCGTCCTGGGTGACGTTCTCAATGTCGATGTCTTGCGGGTTTGCCTGTGTGAGTGCCTCGTTTGAGACATGTATGGTAGGTAGGAAGGCTTGGACGCGCGCCAGAACTGTATGTGATGAGTAATGAATGGAGATCGAGAGGATGGGCACGGACACGTACGTTCAGTGGGTGGTTCGATAGGACCTGGGACCTGGTCACGACCAAGGTTGAGGAGTGAATGGGATGGATCGGGGGGTGATGAGGACGCAGGGGAGGTGGTGTTGAGTTGTTCGAGGAGAGTGCCTGGTGGAAGGGTAGGTGGATGAAAGAGCGATGAAGTGGCCCATGAACGCACCGATTCGATTCTGACGTTGCTCATCGTCTTCGACGTCGAGGAAATCTGGGTCGTTTGGCATGGCTCCGAACGTGTTAGACTCTCTTCGTCGTCGTCGTCGTCGTGGATATCGTCTGAATCAACGTCGCGGAGGTTGATCAAAAGGGGGACACCAAATCTGGGAAATTGGACTTGACTTGCAACCTCCTCGAACGTGGCGAAGACAACCTCAATGCCAACCAGCACAACCAGTACACCTCCCCGGGTACGCGTCGTGGTCCAGCTACCATACAACCGACCCGACGACCCGTATCCCAATCCTCCTCATGTACGTATCTCATATCTCTTTCACTCAGGAAGTTCATACGGATATCCACGCTCAGATAGAATGGAACGCTGAGAAGGCGAACATCCTCTGGGAAGTCATCGCTCTCAGTCGTACAAGCAATAACGGCGGTACAGATTGTACGCCCGACTTCCTCTCTACCTATCCTTTTCGTTCACCTGCTAACCATACGAATTATCACACACAGGGAAAGGTTTAGCAGCCCACCTCGAAGTGCCTCTACCCTACCTCCTTTACCGTGCACAAGCTCGCTATGAGGAAGACCTTCGAGGGCTCCAAGGCATCCGTGGTGTCCTTTCTACCCCCGCCTCTGCCACCGTTCCCTTACCAGCTGTCCCATCCACCACCCGCTCAACAGATACAACACCCACCATCGCCTCCCCCGCCCGCCCACTCTCGATCAAGATACCCGCCACAAGTAAACTGGCAGGAGCGAACGCTCTCGGAGCACGGCGTTTATCGGCGAGTCAGAGACTGATGACACCGCTTGGAGTGCGCGCGCGGTTGAACTCGCTCACGCATAAGTCACCGTCAAAACAGCGTCAGGGTTCGGGGTTGACGCATGGGAAGACGTCGTCGTCGTCAACTGTCACGCTGCAGGGTGCGAAACGTTCTACGGGTCCGGTCTCCGCGCCGTCGCCTTTCTCTGGTGAGGAGGAGGAGAGCGACGAGAGCGACGAGGAAGAGCTGACACAGAGGAAGGAGGAAGAGGTACAGAAGCAGGCAGAGGAGCAGGAACAACTGGATAAGAAATTGGCGCAGCTTCAAAGGATGATGACGAGCGAGAGGTTGGGACTGGTGAGGTCACCGGTGTCGCCAGAGAAGGGCAAGGAACGCGAGGATGTCAGGAGAGCGGAGATTATCCGTGGTCGTCAACAGTTCCTTGCTTCTGGTGCCGCTGCCTCTTCGAATCCCAGTGGAAATGGTGGAGCTTGGCCTGCATCCGGTTCACCTACTAAGACTACGTTTAACGATAATACAGGAATCGATGGTCGCTTCACAGAGTTCATGAGTGCCACGCGGGGCAGGGATCACAGTGCGAGCGTATCAAGCGCATCTTCCCCTCAAGGTTCGATTCCATCTATTCCATCTCCACCCATGTCTTCTCCCTCTCCACCACCTACATATCGCAATGCATCGTCTCTCCATGGACATTCTCACGCTCCAACTCAACATGCAATACAAATTCCGACCCATCTGCATCCCAGTTCCCAGCCCCAATCATTGGCGAGTTCGCCTATGCAACGGCACCTCTCGCCGTCCAAGTCGAGTTCCCCACCTGCGGTCTCTGTGAGGAACGCGAGGAGCCATGCACACACGCGACAAAACTTTGGTGCGTTGGGGGCTGCGGCTGCGGGGGTTAGTGAAGGGGAGAGCACCCATGGGAGCTCTGCGAGTAGTTTCAGCGATCTGAGTGGTGAGTACAGACTTCTGGCTTTGATCAGGGCGTTGCGCTCATGTGACATGGTGATGACAGACGCGAGCTTGTCTGCGTCTGCCCTCGAAAGCGCACTCATGTCAAACATCCGTGGGACAGGCTCGAGGATGTGAGTTGGTTTCAATGGGATCACCAAGTTGGGAGATGCTGACGTTCTTCATAGCTCTGCGATCACAAGAAGTAGATTGGGCGGGAGAGGGGTCCGACAATAACCTGACGTGTAGGTTTGCTATATCTCGCGAGGATTTTCTCGCTTCGTACTACTGTACTTTTATAATATCAACCACACGAACCGCTGCGCATCGGATCACATGTGTGCTGAGTGAGTGATGTTGTTAGGCTGACGCGTCGAACTTGCAACGAATTCTGGACAAATCGTTGCGTTGGCTTTCGAGGACGAACGATACGATCCCGTTGACATTGAAGTTACCATTTACAACACCTTCCTGATCGAGAACTTTGGAGATCGACCTTTGTTCTCCAGTGCCACAAGAGACCTCCACTGGCAGCCGATTATCGACTCTCGCCGATACGACCTACGACTCGTTACGCATATTGATACCACGCCAAGCGAAACCGAAACCATGCATATCACGTTTGCCACCGAGATGGGACAGACCTACAGTATGGAAATAGACCCTGCGATGCAGTTGCAAGACGTGATGGCACTGCTTGAGGCAGAGGTAAGCTCAGTCCGTGTAATCCACCCCATACCATCTCTCAACCGATCTGTGGCAACGCATAGTCTGGGGTTGCTGTAACCGAGCAGTCCATCTCCCTCGAAGGTCGTGAACTCAAGGATGGAAAGAAGACGCTGACAGAGTTGGGTGTGCGAGATGACGCTATAATTTTGTTCAGGCGGAGGGTTAGCGTAGTATCCGGTTCGAGGTGAGCCTTACGACGCCTGACTCGTGTGCCCGTGACCGACTCTTTTGATGATGGATCTACGTCTCGTGGTTTTTTTTGCGTTTCGGTTCTCTCGTGATGTAGAGACGGCTCACAAGACGCTGAGATGATGCGGTTACAACTGCTAGGCAATCCAGACCTCATGGCTCAAATCCGATCCGTACGTCCACCGTATCATTCATCCCACCCCACACCCTCTATCTACCTTCGCCTCAACATAACTGATATCTCATGCACCAGTCCCACCCTGAAATGGCCGACGCCGTCGTCTCGAACCCTACTCGCTTCGCTGAACTCTTCCGACAACTCTCCGAACGCGCCAGCGCCACCGAACTTGAACGCCAACGGGCGATCCAAGCTCTTAACGCAGATCCGTTTGATATCGAAGCACAGACGAAGATTGAGGAGGCGATTAGACAACAGGCTATCATGGAGAACATGGAACATGCGCTCGAATATAGTCCGGAGGCGTTTGGGAGGGTTACGATGCTCTAGTGAGTGGGATTTCGTTTTGTGTTTTAGTGGTGGAGAGGGTGTTGGTGATGTGAAGAAGGATTGGATTTGTTGATTGGAAGTGTTTGATAGTGTCCCGGTCGAGGTCAACTCGCATCCCGTGAAGGCTTTTGTGGACAGCGGTGCACAGAGCACGATCAGTAAGTTCACTCGGTTGCTTGAATGCTTATTTATCTGATTCCATTCTCTTTCTAGTGAGTCCAGAATGTGCTGAAGCGTGTGGGTACGTATAATTATGCATTGAAATTCTCATTATTGCATGCTTAGCAACACATTCACTCATCTGCCGCCAGTATCATGCGTCTTGTGGACACGCGATTCGCTGGTATCGCTAGGGGTGTTGGTACCGCCAAGATCCTTGGACGAGTACACAGTGCGCAACTAAAATTAGCAAACCTGCATCTGCCGTGCTCGTTCACCGTCATGGAGGTGTGTTTCATTATTCATCCTTGTGGGACGGTCAGCTCATCCACCTTCCGTTTTGCATGATAGGGACGGGACGTCGACCTCCTACTTGGACTTGACATGCTCAAAGCCCACCAAGCGTGTATAGATCTCCAGAAAGGTGTTCTTCGCATCCAGGGACGCGAAGTCGCGTTCCTACCCGAACACGAGCTACCTGAGAAGGCGCGCAGAATGGAAGCTGGAGTGGACGTCGAGGAATCGCTCACGTCCAGTCCGGTAGCATCGAGCTCCTCGGCTCCATCGTCATCAGCGCTAAGTGGTTCGTCAGGGTCACAGAATCCTGGACGGTTCCCTGGAGGGGGGAACACGCTGGGTGGTGCCCCAGAGGGTGGGGGAGCGGGAAGGGTAGGCCAGAGATACCCTGAGAGCTCCATCGAAGCGCTCGTTGGTCTTGGAGCAACGAAGGAACAGGCCGTTCAGCTATTGGACACGTGTGGTGGGAACGTGGACTATGCTGCGAGCATATTGTTTGGATGATTGGACTCACAGACGAGGTGAATAGGAGCTTTTTCTTGTAGAACTTTCGAGTCTGAACGATATGATTGTACAGTAATGCACCAAATGTAAGATGACAAGGGCCGGTCGGACGCAAGCTGGGAATTACCAACGAGAAGACCGTTGGAGACATGGCCTTACTGATGAGACCCTCGGCAGAGGACGCGTTCATCTTGAAGACCTTCCATTTCTGGAATGTGTCCTCGTAAGCAGAATGTGTCATCCTTTCCTCCTTTTGATTGAACGCTTGGTGAGCATACTCTTGAGATAGCTCGCCAGCTGACTCAGGTGCTTGTAGCATACATATATAAGATAGTGGGGTTCCCTCCCCTTACAGTATCTAACCGGAAACCCCACAACCAATCACAATGACAACTCAGAAAGCTCTCTGGCTCCCAAAGATCGGTGATCAATTCACGGTCGGTTCCACCGAGATACCAGAACCAGGTCCTGGCGAGGTTCTCGTCAAGATCGAAGCGAGTGGTCTCAATCCCCTCGATTGGAGGATTCAGCAATCTGGGTTTTTCATGGTGAAAGAGTACCCTGCGATCGTTGGAGAGGACGGTGCTGGGGTCGTTGCGAAAGTGGGCGAGGGTGTGACGAACTTAGTCAACGGTGATAAAGTGTGAGTGACGGTTGACTTGGAGGGCTTGAACTTGTTCTGGTTCTGATGCCTTATTCATGTTTAGGTTCTTCCAAGCTGTGTTTGATAATAAGCGCACGACGTTTCAGGAATATGTTTTGACGAATGCAGCGCTCGCCAGCAAGGTCAGTTGTTGTTCGTCTGCGTTCCCTTCTTTTGTTTGACATTATCACGATCCAGATTCCGGACAACATTTCGTTTGATCAGGCTGCGTCCATCAGTGTCGGTTTCATTCCTTTTGCAGTGGCCACCTACGCCCAACAACCCCATGGCTTAGGTTACACCGCTCCCTTCGAACAAGGAGGTCTTGGCAAATATGCTGACCACCCCATCGTTATCATGGGCGGTGCATCTTCTCTCGGTCAATACGGTAAGGTTCAGTCCCTTCCCCGTTCACTCTCACGCTAACAAGTTCCATGACACCTACAGCTATTCAACTCGCGACGCTGTCCGGATTCTCCCCGATCATCACCACAGCTTCGCTCTCTAACAAAGACTTTTTAATCTCCCTGGGCGCAACGCACGTCCTCGATCGTAATCTCTCCGCGGACGCTCTCCGAGCCCAAGTCACCACCGTCACCACTACTCCAATCCCCTACGTCTTTGACGCAGTCTCCCTCGCCGAAACTCAACAAGCCGCGTTAGGTCTCGTAGGACCCGGAGGCACGCTCGTCGTCGTCACCCATCCACAAGTCAAAGTAGAGGAGGGTGATGGAAGGAAGGTCACTTTGGTTTTTGGGACGTTCCATCCTCCCCATAATCGAGAGCTTGGCGCCAAGTTTGCGATTGAGCTGACCAAGTGGCTTGCAGAGGGGAAGATCAAGGTTCGCGGCGTTCATTTTTTTCGTTAGAATTGGGCTTTGGCTGATGAGTGGTGACGTTTTGTTTGATCTGCAGACTAACCCCGTCGAGGTGTTGCCGGGTGGTTTGAATGCCGTTGCAGCTGGCCTGAAGAGGTTGGAATCCAACGGGGTTAGCGCCAAGAAGCTCGTCATTCGTCCCTCCGAGACCAAATGATCGGTGGTTTAAATAAACGAGATGTATTAACTTCTACTATCACATGTATGGTTATGGCTACAAGTGTACATGATAGTGGATGTGGATCCGATAGCAGCTGTTGTCTTGCCTAGGGCACGATCACAGCGCCGAGTGAGCGAAAAAAATGCAAGAAATAAAGATAACTCGGGCAACGACAACAACATCCCCCTCAAATCAAACTGACACGCGTCCGAATCAACCCACCTCTCCAATTCCTCATCCCAGCACTCCGGTGGTGTGCCCAGTCACCTTGCATCCGTGAAAACGCATCCTGGATATGTTCAGGACGTAGCGCTGTACGTGCTTCGGGAGGTGGAAGGAACAGCGAGCTCGTCGGTAATGGCGCGTCTTCGGCATCCTCGTCCTCGTCTCCACCATCTCGGCGCACACGTTTTACTCCGTCAATACCGATAGTGGTGGCTTTCCGTTTGCCGGGGAGGGGCGATGAGGATGAAGGGGTATAGTCGTCCCGAAGGTAGGACTCTTCGAGCGATTTCTTGACCTCGAGACCTGCCAAGGTCAGGGATCGAACCATCTCGAAGGCGAGGAAACCGACGATATCGACCGTGTCGTCGTTTGCTTTGAGGTCGAGATGGGGAGGGAGGTTCAGGAAATCTCTAAACCGCTTGGCTATCGAACACATGGTCGTCAGCGAAACGCGTCCCAGGAGTCATCGAAAAGAAACAAGACGAGAACAGACCTTTCCGGTATGTAAAACTAGCCTGTCTACAATCTGAATAATGTTGGTATTCTTCCCTCGTCATCTGTCTCGTTACATCATCTGCTTCTTTCAAGCGTTGAATGGAAGCCTCGTGCGCTTCTATGTCGTCTTCATCTTCTTCGTCGTCAGATTGATGACCTGATTGTCGGAGGACTTCAGAGTATATGGTAGAGATCTCCCAAGGAAGCTTGATCGTGATTTTTTGAGCCTTGGTCGTCAGTTTGTCTACGAGCGCTCGTCAGCACCATGGGATGACATCATGCGGGGGGTAATACGGTACGCACCATCTGCACCATCCTCTAATGCCTCGACTTCAACGCCTCCACCAGCGTCACCACCACCATCTTTGGCATGTTTGCGGACGTCTTTCCACGAGAGATATGTACGGAGACGGTTAACTTTGCCTCTGTCGTGTCTGATGAGGAAGATGAGGTCTTCGGCAGTGAGGTAACGTGCTCCTCGACGGTTTGCGAGCGCGCGTGCTTGGAGTATCTGAGAGGAAGTGTGAGGAAATGCTGTAACAGAGAGTGGGAGGTACTGACCAATTCGATGAGCTGACTGCGGATGATGTCCTCGACAAGATAGACAGTCTCATGATTAGGATCCTGGATCTCCCCAAAGACGAACATCTATCAAAGACCCATCTCTCAGTAACAGAACCAGTGACTCCCTCCCGACGCACACAGCACACGCACCATCTGGGAAATTTCCTGAGTATACTTGTAATCCCTCTGACCATCTGGTCTCTTGATAGTATGAGTGACTGCGACTACGGGTGCGGGAGCGATGACGACGGGTGCGGAAGGGGCGGTGACGGGTGTGGATGGGACGGAGCTCGTTGAGGCTGGTTGTGAGGGTTGGATTGGAGTTGGCTGTGGTTGTTCAGGACGCGGTTTGTAGTATTCCATCGCCATGGTGTGTAGTTTCGACGTCGTGGGCTGAGTGGCGTGAATACGACCACGACGAGACGAGAAGGTTACAACAAACAGAAATACAACCACGATGACATCCTTAACATTCGACGCTCCTCTCCAACTCCCTCTCTCCGAAGAGACCCTCGCAGCGATTAACGACCACCTCCGTCCACTCTCTCCCCAACAAACCCTCCAATGGGCACTCACACATCTCCCCAGCCTACACCAGACGACAGCCTTTGGTCTCACCGGTCTCGTCGCCATCGATATGCTCTCCAGGATCGCACCATCTCAACCCCCACTGATCTTCATCGACACCCTCTATCACTTCCCAGAGACTTATGAACTCGTAAAGGAAGTCGAGGAGCGGTACAAGGTCAAGGTGAACGTGTTCAAACCAGAAGGATGTGATACCGTAGCGGACTTTGAGAAAAAGTGGGGAGAGAAGTTTTGGGAACGGGACGAGGATACTTATGATTTCGCAGTCAAGGTGTGTACCGATCTGTGTTCCCCTTCACAGCTATTGATGAACCATGGGGTGATCGTGTAGGTCGAGCCCGCTCAGCGTGCGTATCAAGAGATGGACGTACGCTCTGTCATCACCGGACGACGAGCATCCCAAGGCGCGGATCGTGCATCTCTTCAACCTCTCGAAGTAGACGCTACCGGTCTCCTCAAACTCAACCCTCTCTTCGCATGGAAATTCGATCAGGTCAATGAATACATCAAGGCCAACAACGTTCCGCGTAACAAGCTCCTCGATCAGGGGTACAGGAGCGTCGGTGACTGGCATAGCACAGCCAAGAGTGCACAAGGTGACACGGGTGAACGTGCAGGACGATGGGCAGGTAGAGAAGAGAAGAGCGAGTGCGGATTGCACAAGGACTACTTTGCCATGAAACGCAAGGCTAAGGTGGGTTCGTTTCGATCTCGATCAACGTGTTTCTGATCGTCCGGGGTAGCTTGAAGCTGAAAAGGCGGCAGAAGCGCAGGCCACGGCGGCTTAGACAGGGTTGATTATCTTACCCGCTGCTTATTCTTAAATTTATTATCTAGCCATGAAGGCCGCCAACCTAGATTGTTGTTCAATACCACCAAACCAATGCAACACTTGCGTGCACTCTTGCTCCGATAATGAAGGTACTTGCTCGTGTCACGCGAGACGAGAGACGAGCACTCCCACAACTTTACAGCCGGCAGCAGGGCGGAGCTCACGACATCACACCGCCGACATTCGAGATACCCAGTTTAGAGATATTGATGGGCTGGGACAAGTTGGTTATGATCCGCACCTTCCCCAATCAATCTTTCCCTGGGAGAAGCCTTATCGACCTAACCACTTTCATACCCTACCCACCATGAATACCATGGGCTCCACCTGTGTGTCACCATAAACGTTACATATTAGCAACAATTATGTAATACAGCTTTGTTACTAGTTAGCGGGGCTAGTCGCAGCCATGGTGCTGCAGCAATACACACAGCAATCAACAGTCCCTTG
>JBBPLD010000191.1:0-29202 GCA_038089555.1 Chalciporus chontae | reverse complement strand
AGTAGCACTCTTTCGTCGTCCACTCGTCCTTCCACCTTAAGTGTAAGTCCTCCTACACTTGCTCTGCCACACTCCTTTTTGGCTGCTATAGAAAGTACGGTCTTTCCACCACTGTTCCCTTTCTATATGTCCTACATAGGGTAGTTATACCCCACACGGGACAATAATTGATTCAAAAAAAAAAAAAAAAAAAATGTCCAGACAGTGAATGGAAAGAAGTTTGCCACCCTGGGAGAGGTGACACTGGAGGAACAGAGCTTTCACCGTCACCCGTTTTCGGGAACCAGGCGCCTGCCACGTTCTTGGCCTAGGCTAGATCCCTTCTGACAGCTCACAAACATGTTGTGTGCTGGAACCCCATATGAAACCATCAATCAAACCTCTCACACGAGAACTGATTCTCTTTGGCACATTATCGTTAGTGTGACCATATGCATCAAGGAAGGCAGCTGACCATGTCAATGTTGCGAGACCCGGCCACACCGAGGGTATATGTAAACACCAACATCGGGTTGCCTTTGCTCTAATTGTAATCCTATTTTGGGACGGTATGGGTACATGCATGCAGATATAACCCCTCAGTGTAGGTTAGTATACACAATGTCTCTCTGGGTCAGCCCCGCGTGAAGTACGCTTTGGCTCCGTGACTGGCTAATTCTGACTTTGCCTGTAACAAGCAGTGAGTGGAGCGTGTTTTCCGGAAAGGGAACGCTTGCCTTGTCCATTGTGTGGCCAGCCGCATTATGGTGATTCCATATCTGGCGAGAGCTGAGTCAATACTGACGCAGCCTCGGAAACGGCGAAGAAGCATACCTGTCTGTAATAGAAAGCATTGCCGATCCCTTGCACGCTCCAGCCAGCGGTAGCGATTGCCCCGAGGATGCCTGCAGCCAGGTGACCGCGGGAGAACATCTGGATGGTTTGAATAAGGCCTGCAGAACCCGTACTGGGGATGCCGATGATCCTGCAGAACGATTACCACGAGGAAGTCGGAAATACGAGAGAACTCTTACATGTAGACGCTGAAAAGCAAGTGGAAACCACAGAAAAAGAAGTACATGTCTGGTAAGACAAGGATAGCGTTAGGAATCTGAATGAGGCAAAATGATTGGACGAACAATAGTATAAAGCTTGCTCCTGAAAGCGGAGTTAAACCACGTTTAAAAGACAGGAGGATACAGGCACACCTTCATATAACCGTTGTAAATGGGTCTGGATGGAGTGAGCGAACCATGCGTCTCTTCCTCAACGAGTTGTGCTCACCTGTACCAGAGGAGGAAGGACAATGGAGCTATTATGAATATGTAGCTATCGGCCAATAAGCGACAGTGATCGGGCGGAAATGTGAAACCTCACCCAATGCTTCCTCCCAGGTCTTTTCCGCCATCGGTTGCGCCTGAAACGAGGACGAAAATACATGCAACCATGTTGACGACTAGGGTTACAAGGAGAACAAGCCATAGCTGATACAAGCGAGTGACCAGAGGACGAGAATCTTTTGGAATTTCCTCGGAAATGGAATGGTAGATTAATGGGTAAACTGGAGGAGGGTGAATATGAGTATGGAATTAGAATGGAACACGTCAACTGACATGGTGGCCAGTTGTTACGACCATGAAGCCGGATATGTTCTGCTCGTTGATTGAGCTCCTGCTCGCGTCTTTCGAGGTCACGTTCTCGTCTGTTTAATTCTTCCGCTGGCAAACGGGCATTGTCCTTGGGAGTAGGGTCGTCAAACGGGTTCGTATCGAGGGAATGGGTTGATGCAAATGGATTTTGGGTGTACTCGGCTGTATAGCAAGTTTACTTTCAGATGAATTGTACTAGGACTGTGAGGATACCTACACATCGTGTTCGTTTGTGCTCACCGTCACTGGGCCAGCCGCAGTATTAGGGATATGGCCCTTCTCGGACTTTGCCGCAGTAGCACTGCCGCGGGCATGACATTAACTGCGACTGAGTGAGTTATCGATCTGGGGCTCTTCGAGGTTGCATCGCCTTGCATGTTCGCGGATAATATTCTACTGACCATCTCCGCAGCTGTGCACACGCTTACCCTCCGTTGCTACCTGCGATGACAGGTCGCCGTGTCCGGATCACTTTCAGGCCCCGTAGGACCATTTAGAACAACAATTGCCATCGTGCATGCTGTTCATGTTCATTGAACTTCATTCTACAATAGAGCAATCGTGGGAACGCAGTGTCCTCGGGCGAGGATAAAGGCTCTTTCAAGTGCTCAGGCGAATAATCACCGTCTCCCCCTCTCGCGTTTTCATACCGGTCAGTCCCTTGTTCTTCCCGACCGTGAACGTGCTGAGCGGTCGGATTTTTACATAAATTTTAAACTTTCGTATATAGCGAGCTCTCTATCCTTTTACCCTCTTTCACGCACACTCCCTCCTCTCTTCACAGTTCCCTACAATGTTCCCTTATTTCCTATTTGCCCTCCTAGCCTTGTCCACCGTCGACGGTCGCGTCATTCCTCGCGCAACTCCTCCCCCTGGATGGGATACTCAGCGCCTCGAGGTTAGTTCGCCACTCCTGTCCGCGCCACATGCTTAGATTTCGTAGCCCTACGATACCTTCAACTGTAGATATCTCGCTCTCCAGTGTGAGTACAAGTACAACACGGACTTCTACAATTCTTGCTGCTATCCTCTCTCGGTATGACCTACGTGATCCGATCTTGTCTCAGGTTTGCTGACATCAGTCATTCATCAGGTTAATGAGACAATCACGTCTCGTCCGGCTGATTGCCAAATGCCTTCCAACACTACTTGCGTTAACGGCAACCCGATACTCGCAAATGATAGCAATATCACATCGTCGGCACCTACCATCTCACCTTCCCCCATTAATCTCTCCCCCTTGCCTACTACGACAGATGATGGCTGCAGTGAGAGCGCTCCATCGACGCCCTCGATGACCCCTTTACCAACCTTTGCATCGTCACCTCCCGGGCTTGCTGCCGTACCCACTCCGACAAGCCCAGATGATGCTCCCCTTGTCTCCGCGTCGCCCAGTCCTACCGTGACGGGCGATGATGGCTGCGGAGGGGGAGAGGAAACATCAACACCTTCCCTCGCCCCTACAATTTCGTCGCCCGCCGTCCTCGCTCCCTCACCTACCACGACGAACACCGACGACGGCTGTGGTGATGAAACCTCATTCGCGTCCTCCGCTGCTCCAACGACTTCTCCTACGCCACTCGCTAGCCCAACGACCACTTCTACGCCCTCCCCATTCCCAACGACATCGACGCCGTCCACTGCTCCCACAACCACCACTGCTCCGATCAACGTCGCCCCTCCACCCGCCAAGACATCCTCTCCCACGCCAACTACCACTTCCTCGACTCCTGCCGCTCCCTCTTCCACCGGCGCGTCATCTGACAGCTCCAATGGCCCCTTTACTGATGGAGTGTGAGTTTATATCAGTTATATGCTGTTATCTCTAAACTAATACGATCGTATCAGGGCTACTTACTTTTATCAGGGTGGTAACCCAGGCGCTTGTGGTCAGGTTCACCAAGATACAGACTACATTTGTGCGATGGGTAGGTGCTTGGAATCGTTGCATTGGAATTTTCCAAGACTCCTCACCCTTTCACAGATCAGGCACGCTATGGTGGCTCCGGAAACGCGTCTCCTCTTTGCGGTCAACAAGTGCAGATCACCAATTTGAACAACGGTCAGACGGTGACCGTTACTATTGCTGATGACTGCCCCACGTGCGATAATGCAAATTCAATCGACCTTTCCGTCGCTGCATTCCAGGCCATTTCTGACCTGAGCGTCGGTGAAGTTCCGAGTGAGTTCACTGACCATTTGGCTATGACTTTCTGACTTCTGACATCCGCCAAGTTTCTTGGGTCTTCCTCAACTAGATGAGAACCGTCCTCGGTGTGCCTTTCTTTCGTATCCCTGTACATGCTGGCGGGGCTAGTCCCTGTTGGAACAATCGGCACAGAGCTTGTGGCCCTAGTGACGCTTGAAATGCCTGGTAGCCCTTCAAGCTCCTTGCTCATGCATACTCACCACTGGCAGCATTCTTTCACGGAACCGGATTCCAGAATAATGTAAAACAAAACGAGGGTTAGACGTCAATTTTCTTTTATTATCGGGTTTCGTGTTATCACGCATGTTACATCACAATGTGGGTTCGTGCTTATTCGGTCACCGGTGGAAGACGCAGAGCGCAATTACACTGTATCCAATTTGTTGTATCACCAATGGAATCGAGTATTTCATGCATTGTTTGCATTCCCCGAGTGTTCCCCGTGCCAGAGTACAGAGCACTAGACTACATTGAGTTGTGTTACCTCACCAGTGGAGCCTTCGGTGCACACGCGCTTGGCGCACCAAACATCCACTGTCGACATTGACTCTAAGTCCATGGAACCCCTGCTACAGAAGATCCTTGTCGTGGGCGGTAATGGGTTTATTGGTGTGTCCACAAGTTGAGCCTCGTCTTGTCCATGGCAACTCATCACCACACTCAGGTTCCGCAGTGTGTAAAGCTGCCCTAGCACGCGGCATTCAGGTGACGAGCATAAGGTGCGCTCTCGGGGCTCCAAACGTTGAATGGACCTCATTATTCACTACGAGATAGTTCGTCGGGAAGGCCTTACAGAACTCCAAAGGGACATACACCAGCGTGGGTGTCCAAAGTTAGTGTTTTTCTCGAATCTTTCATTATCTCAATACTTACTGCTTGTCAAGGTGGAATGGCGCAAAGGCAATGCCCTTTTTCCTGAAACATATCTGGATATCCTTCCGAAAGTCAGTGCTGTTGTCCACACGCTTGGGACCCTCCTCGAGGACGGGTCGTATAAGGCCGCGTTGGCACACGGCGATGTCATAGGCCTCGTTGGGGCTATTGCGGGTAAGGATAGCAACCCGCTGGAACAAGGGACAGACAAGCGCAGCTACGAGGTGATAAATCGCGATTCGGGTGCGTTTTCCTTGGCAAGCTATATCTGCAAAATGAATCCGCTCCATTCCAGCACTTCGAGTTTGCGAAGCATTCGTATCCAGCAAACCCAACCCTGAGATCACGTCCGTTCGCCCGTTCATTTACCTGTCGGCCGAAGACGTATACAGACCTGTGATACCTGCGCGGTATATCGAGACCAAGCGCGAGGCGGAACAGAGAATAAACCAACTCCTTCGCAACCACCCGAATCATCGTGGGGTGTTCATCCGTCCAAGTATGCTTCTTCACTTTTTGCAATATATCTTCTTACAAAAGCCGGGAACGTGTTTGGTGCGCGCATTTTTTCCCTTAAGGCCTCGTGTACCACGCGCATCAGAGACCGTTGACGTCTCCCCTCGCGGCATTGATTGACTTGTCAGCATCTCTACATGCGAGCGTTCCGCAAGGCCTGCCAACACCATCATCAATCCTTCGAGCCCTAAGTCATGCGTTCCCGTCATCCCTTGGATCACAGCTTTCTTCTCCCCTCATTTCCATCGCAAACGCAATTTCCACTCCCCCGATCCACGTTGAACATGTGGCCGAAGCAATTTGCATTGCACTCGATCCTACGAGGGACATCAGAGGTGTTGTCGGCGTAAGGGAGATGAGAGAGCTTATTGGGTGGTCTGGGAAGGGTCAGGAGCCGCACCTTGGACATGCATAACGAAAGGGCCTTCTCTGCAAGAACGCCGAAACCATGTGACTCATGCACGCTCTCTCTGGGAGGTACTTAGTTGCCAATCTGCAACATGGGGATTCAATCTCGTACTCCACAGATGGCGGCCTGGGGTAAAGCGGGTTGATGGACACCTGTCAGTTGCGAAAGTCAGTGCCGGATCTAGATAGTAAGTTCGTTCTGAGTTGGTTTCGAGACCACGGGCCAAGTTTGCCTTCTGTGGGCTGAGCGCTAGTGCTGAAGCCTCAGAAAATACATCCGGTGACACATCGTATGGCTTGTGTTTCCGGGACATTCTAGTCCTTAATGTGTCCCCTGCTCCAATTGTGGTTTGGGAACCTCACGCGGTCAGCATGAACTGTCACACGACATTCCCAAGTTCTTTGATCCTTTCATATTTGGATTGGTTGCCCGTTGTCCAGGAACGCAAATACCACGTACTCTCTGTTCCCATTGATTGCGATGCTTCCGCCCCTCACTCGTTACTACACTTAAAGCTTCCTTGTATAGTTGATGTTTATTGTCAGAATGACATGGTCGGCAAAACAAAGATTCCTACCAGAAAAAGATATTAGGATCGACCATCGCCAGAATTATGCTTTTATTTCTCGCTCTATATCGGAGCAGCTACTGATACTTATCAGCGATCGATTCCGCTGGATGCCATATGGGAACGACGACTCGGATCACATCCATCTCGACTGGGCAATGGGGAAACAGAAGAGCGGGACAAACCCACACCTTTGGGGTAGCTGTTTTGACAGGCTAATTCGGTGCTGTCATCATCCAGCACTGTCGGTGAGAACCGAGAATTCCCTAGAGCTAGGTGACTCTACTCGGAACCAGGGCCATGAGCGTCCGTATGTCGTAGTCCGAGTCGTTTGCATCCTCGATGAAAGTTCGACTGAATCCAAGATGTTTCTAGCAGACACAATTGCAACGTATGAGCTCATTCACAGTGAAAACAAGACCTAAAATGCCCAGAAACTTCTATGCGGTCTCGCCTTTATCAATGTGAGTTGAGCTTTATCGGTGTGATCGATATTCGTAAGGCACTAATGTCGTACAGGGCGAACCGATCTGCATACTTTGCGGACTAGGCAAGCGACTCAGTGAGTCCCTTTCATAATTGTAGCTCCAGTATTCGCTGGAAGAGGAAGAAGGACACAGGTTACGTGACGCTGCCCGGGAGAGCACATACTGACGAGCAGAAGAATTTTAAAGAATATACAAAAACATGTTCAAACGGAGGTTGAACAAGAAGTTGAACAAGAATCTTAGTACGTTTCTCTGGTGGTGCAAAGCGCATTACGGCCGTGGAGAGTAGGACTGATCATCCAGGACCGAAACTACCCAGCTTGGTCATTTTTGTACAGAAGAAGGCGAGGAGACATACGGTGATGATTGATGGCGAGTTGAGCCGCAACCACAGCAACAAATTATGCAAGATATACCCAAGAGAATTTCACGATGGAACTGTTTGAACTGGCAGATGGGAGTTCTGGGAGGCGAGGGGGGGCACTTGGCCTAGTCGAGTGTAAGATCCACTATATATGTGGATTGGCCATGGCCAAAAAATCGGAAGCAGCGGCGCATGGTCTACTATTGCTGGGCAAGACGTTTATAGAATCAGCGCTCCCCCTCGAGCAAAACGAGTGTACCGCTTCTGGGAAAGAGCTGGACTGGCATGCACGGGCTAGATCAACCAACGTAGAACCTGAGGCCTGATGCATCCCCAAGTAGTACCAAGAAAGTGACCAACATCAGCCGATCGTAGGCACTCGCGCCAAGAGATGTGTATTTGACTCTTGCGAACAAGTTCTGGTCCCGGCTGAGAAGCATTCATAGGACTGATGAACGAGGGGGTTGTGTTGATTTGATCCGCTATCCTCCGCTCCACGGATGACAGAGTGTTCATGACTTGGCAGTGTCAGTGTGATTCATTAGCGTACCCAGAAGGGAAGAGAGTCACTCTAACTTAATCATTCCTACGTGGAGGAAAGCAAGGAGGCATTCGGCGTATTCATAACGAGTGCCCTGGGTTGTCTCGCAACGACGGTGGCGGTAAAGTACGCAAAATATGCCAAAGAGAATTTGGTGGTGAAACTCTTGTGTTCTGCGAAGCAAGGGTGGACACTTGAAAGAAAACATCCATGAGTAAAAGGAGTTCTCCTTGAGCGGCGGCATGGCAGATCGACGGTGATTTGATGGGTCGCGTATTGAGCCGCAAAAAAAACTTAAAGTCAACGGGCATTTGTTCACCGGGCGAGGAACCTCTGCTGTTTTTGCGCAGTTCGCTATGATTCAGATATATAGGCAAGCAACCCGGGGCATATGAGTGATTTGGATATCAGTGTTAGGATCAGCCCTCAGATAACACAATGGAGCGTACGCTGTTGGATTGCATTGATGGTTTAGATGAATATTGACGGATCCCGAGCTAGTACCAGTTAGCCTTATCACCTGATCATACACACATCCATATCGTTAAGATGGTCGTCTTCTCAGTACCATCCTAGATCTCGTCACGATTGCTTTCCACTACATCAATTCCTTACGCCATGTTATAGACTGGACCATAACTGCACTCACATACTTCGTATATACACACGCATCAGAGAGACCGACATCTGTTGTCCTTCAAAGCCTGTATCCGACTGAGAACAAGTGCACTCTTAGACCTGTGGTCGGGATGCTACGTTGACCCTTGGCTTTCGTTCCCATTCGTCAATGGCTGATTCATTCAAAGCGAGCGAACGATGTGGGCACTTACTGGTAGCCTTGCATTCTCCGTCCTTTGATACGTCACTGCGGGTGGCGCCCTTCTAGCGGGAGGTAGTGCCTGCCTCGGCTGTCTGGGATCGAGCTCGATCCCTAGGTATCGTGAAAAGAACTCGTCCAACCACGAGAAAAACTCTTCTTTATCCTCTGGGCTCAAGTTTGCCCAGTCTATCCTGTCCACCGAGTCTTGTGAAGTGCCCCCATGAGCGGGAGGGTAGACACTTGCGACACGTGTCGGCGGCGGCGGCGGCGTGTACGGTGGAGGAGGTGGCAAGTCGTCCGTTGGACGTGAATTACGCAGGACTGGGGGAGGAACTGTGTTTGGTGCGAAATCAGGTCGTGATCTCAACACTGGGGGTGGTGGAGGGACACTCGCGGATGATGTTGATCCGCGGGGTGCAGGGGGAGGTAGGGGGCGTTTCCAATTTGGATCCCAGTTGATCTTGGAAGACGGTGCACTAATGAACTTGTCTTTGGTGCTCGTCATCTTGGTGATGCCGACATCTTTAGCTTTCTCGGCCTTTGCTTTCAGCTCAGAAACTAGTCGAGGTGTTTGGCTTGAGAAGGTCGTTGTAGCAGATTAGTTTGAACTTACAGTTTACCATTGAGTTGGCGAGTGTGGGAGGAGGAGGAAGGAAAGGTACCGGCCCGGGTATGGTTGGGGTTCTTACGGCAGACACTTGTAGTCAGCTGATATGAAGCGAGACTCGACGTGAGTTCCTTGACTTTTTAAACCGCAGGCTACCGCAGCTCAGCGTCGTGCGACGTCTCGCTCTGAGAGCTCCGAGTTGGCTCGACAGTCGAAGTGACACTCCGTCTCAGTCCAAAGAACCAGACTCACAGGAGCTCAATTACGCGCTTATAATTAATAGTATCTCTCCGGTGCAGTGGTGTCACCCCACTCGAACAATCGCGTGATACGCTCTCAGCGGGTATAAAGTGGACTGTCCTCAGAGCTTCCCTTCATCTCGCGACCACCGATTAATGCCCCCCCTTTCCCTTGCCAAGTTCGCTGTGTCCACAAGTCGCACTGCACCAAGTGTAGGCACGCGTTCAATAGTCCACTCTAACTCCGCTGGCAAGGCACTACCTTTCTCCCTCCACTCCTTCCGTGTTGGATCAGGGGAGCGTAATGGTGGCAAGGTTCTCCGAATGCTGATGTTCGGAAAGCCTGGTGCTGGCAAGGGCACTCTTTCCTCACGACTTGTCAAAAAGTATGACGTCTTGACGATCTCGACTGGAGATCTCCTCCGCCAACACATCGCTGAAAAGTAGATCTTTGCTATTTCGTCGCGAGCTCACCGTTAACGTCTTTCCAGGACAGATGTGGGTCGTCAAGCTGCAGAAATTGTAGCACAGGGAGGACTCGTCCCTGACGAGCTCATGCTCAAAGTGGTCACCAGCAAGCTCGATGTCCTTCACGACAAGGTTTGTTTGACCCAACCCCCACATTTCGAATGATCCCTAACGCTTTTTAGCACTGGATATTAGATGGTTTCCCTCGGACTCTGGTACAGGGCAAGCTTCTCGATACCCATCTAGAGTAGGTATTTTCGTTATCCTCCCGAATCTTCCCCTCAATGTTTCTTTAGGAGCCAAAATACCCCTCTGAGTTTGGTCGTGAACCTAGATGTTGCTGACGAGGTGATTCTTGGTCGGATATCTGATCGATGGGTACATCTTCCATCTGGGCGTGTGTACAACATGTCCTACAACCGTCCAAAAGTGGTCGGATTTGATGACGAAACAGGGGAACCCCTCACGAAAAGGCCTGATGACAACCCAGTATGTCCTATTTTCATACATGAGGTGGGTGCGAGGCTCACGGGTTATGACGTGCAGGAAATCTTTTCACGCCGTCTAAAGAAGTTTTATGCTTCCACTTCTCCCCTCCTTTCGCACTACGCCTCGAATGTCAAGTCTGCGCCTCTGGTCAACTTACAAGGTGAAACCTCGGATAAAATTTGGCCAAAGCTTGAGGCTGTCATTCTTTCGTCATTCCCGGGCTTGCGCGAACGTTTTACGCCGCGTAGAGGACGGTATAGTCTCAGCAACCCTTTCGTTTTGACGGATAGTCGTTCGCCGACAAGGCCAGCCGTACTATGGAGCAACTAATATTTATCATCTCATCTTGGCCCAGGTTGCTTGTCTACATAGCTTGTTTGCTCTCTTGACTCTTTCTTTGTTGGACACACCGAATCCTCCTGTACTGTCACTTATATTTACCGCTAGTTCACGTTTGTTAATTTCGAGGTCGTGTCCTGAACATGGCCAAAATTGGTTTGGTTCCCGCAAGTCATCAAACCATAGACAAGCTCCACTCAGTATACTTGTGAGTCCCCGGATCGCTTGACCAGCCCTTTCATGTAACCCAGTGGTAATCTTCTGCCAGTGGATGATGGTTTGGAACAGATCCGCGCGTAGCGTAGAGTCGGCGCCCGTCAGGTACACAGCCTTGTTATCCTCCACAACATCGCTTTTGTTCGCCTCAAGGCATGCGGTACTAAACCGCGCCTTCCATTCCGTTCATTATTCTCCGCTTTTTATGCCCAGTCGGCTTTGTTCCCAGCTCGATTTTCTCTCGCTCATTCGCCATCTTCAAAAATGCTATATCTTTCCCATCTTTCGGCGTGTGCCCACCTTGCTCGACCCCCAACCATGTCATCGCTCAAGACGCTGGCGTCTATCCTCCGCGCACACCCCGCCTCGTGCAACGGTGCGCGATCCGTATGCAGCATCGTGCCCTACAACCTGCCAAGAGACCTTCCACTCTACATGAACCACTCTTCCGAGAAGAGTGTCACGCAAAACCAACCTGTTTTGCGCATGGTCTTGTTCGGAAAACCGTGTTCAGGCAAGGGAACGCTCGCTGCTCGTCTCTCGAGCAAGTATCAAATCACGACTATATCTACTGGCGATCTTCTTCGACAACATATTGTGGAAAGGTTAGTTGTTGGTGATTGGAGATGTGTGTGGCTCTGAGCGAGTGTGTTGCACTAGGACTGAAATTGGAAGACAAGCGGAAGAGATTGTTGCCGTTGGTGGCCTCCTACCGGACGAAATGATGTTAGACCTCATCACAGCAAAGCTTGATACCCTCAAAACCAACGTGAGCTTAACTCTTCTTTACCTTATCCCGGGGCCAATCTGTTTGTGCATAGAACTGGCTCCTAGATGGTTTTCCCCGAACACAGCGCCAAGGAAGGCTGCTAGACAACTTGCTCGCGTGAGTCTTACAGCACCCCCCTGATCCCCCTATTTCCAACCTGCTTTGCACAGGAAACACAACATCCCTCTCAATCTGATCGTCAATGTCGACGTATCCGATGATCTTCTCTTCGAATGGATCTCGGACCGCTGGGTCCATCTCCCTTCGGGCCGCATTTACAGCTCGTCCTACAACCCACCCAAAGTTGCAGGATTAGATGACATCACAGGAGAACCCTTGACGAAGCGGCCCGACGATTCTCCAGTATGCAAAAGTCCACGTCATTCATACGGGTCGCGGTGATTGACCTCGTTTCGTTCTCCAGGAAATATTCGCTCGTCGACTTGAACACTATTATGACCAGACTTCGCCACTGTTGTATTACTACGCCTCGCGCGCATATTCGACGCGTCTCGTGGATCTGTATGGAGACTCGGACACTATTTGGCCAACGCTCGAAACGGTCCTCCGTGGATCCTTCCCTATTGCTAGGGAACGTGTCACTCCCATCCCACGAACGCGACTCCCAGGACAATTGCAAGTCATGTTGTCATTACATTCTCCATCAACATCACCAACCATGGACGCACCTGGATCTTCATAGGTGATGTTTGTTCGGCTGAAGCCATCCTTGGATGCTCTTTTAGATTGCGCAGACTTTTCTTCTGGATTTCTGACGTTTCCAGTCCGCTCCTTTGACGTTGGCACCTTCACAGACGATACCTATCTTATTCATCAACACACTGTAGATCTATCGCACAACTGTACCGTGATTGTACCCTACTCCTGTTCATAAATACCCTCTAAAGCTTATCATCATCCGCTGTAATAGTACGGCATTCGACATCCCTAGCACATACAATGATGTTTGAAAGCCCCTTGACACTCGGGCTCCGGTCACTGCGAACGAGGTGGGAGCACTGGAATTTGAAGGTGATATCGATCTATGGGCCAAAGGGCCAATGTACAACTTCGCATCGAGTCTAGTGGAAATATATGAACCGTTAATCATAAGGACAAAGGGTGGACAAAATGGCTGTCGATACACTCGGTTAGAAGGAGGAAAGATCCGTACGGGAGGAAATTGACTAGGAGAAACAGTACTACGGGGGGACACGAGAGAAGAGTTTGAAATGACCGCACCAAAGCTGAAGAAATGACCCGAACATGTGAAAGGCGTGAAAGACAGCAAGACGACAGAACTTAGGACAGCAGCGGTAACGCCTGAGAGTGCTCTAGGATATCGGGGGTTGTGCTAGGAGGAAAAAAAAATAGTGGAGACTGAACGATGAAGGTGTCCCAAGCATAAAGAGACAAGACCAGCGTGAGCTGCCAGCAGCTCGCGACTTGAAATGTCATAAAACGGCAGATCGCAAGCTAGAAGCCATCTAGGTAATCTCCCAGACTGATGTCTCCAGGACACGGAACATAGAGGTCTCCTTGGAGTTCTCGGACCATCCGACGATTTCTCTCCAGTTCATATTGTTGGCTTCTTTCTCCCCTGCTCCGGCAAATAGTCCGAGATCGTCATCCGATATTCCACGGAAGATTAGGAAGAGTCGCGTGAAGACGCAGGGATCAGCGGTTACTGAGATATCAATGGCGTTGGCGATCTTGGTGGGAGAGAGGAAGCGGTATGCGATGTTCTTGTGTACAGAAAATGCATGGAAATTGTTACTGAAACATGGTTATCAGAAAGTCCAAGAGAAATAGGAGACAGAAGAAACATACTTTATAAAGTTAGTTCGTGCGTGGATAGACATTCCAAGTTGGTCCAGTACATTCATCAAGTGAGTTATGAAATCACGGAAGGACATCGCAAAGCCATTACGAGGTGCAATAAATTCGTTAGGATCAACCATTCCCGCGTCGGGTCTGATTAGGATGTAAGATGGGAATGAACTCGCTAGGAATGGTTGGGATGACGCTTACATTGCCTCGTAGTACAATGATGTCACGACCATCTCGCTCTCGAAGTGTTCGAGCGCTCCACCGGGATGTACTCGTAGGAAATATTTGTATTTGTGTTCGCCAACGTTCTCGGCTGGCGGCCAGGTTATAGAGAGAGTCCAGAGCGGGTTCACCGTCAAGAACACGTCGCAATACTGTTGGGCGGGGGCGAGGATACTCAAATGACACATGGCCGAGCTCGGTCTCGCAGCGGTCGTGAGCTTGGTCATCACGCGAGAGTCGAAGAGGAAGTCTGGTGTGATGTCAGGATCTTTCATCCTCGTGCCATTGAAGTCGACGGTGTGCGTATCGCCGGAATGGACGATGTTAAGTTTTCCCCAAAACATGCCGTCAACTATAGTGCCATCTTCCATGCGTGCCATGTCGACGTCGTCAGCGGAGGACACTGTTGTTTCAAGGGCGATAAGTTGCCCTGGCACAAGTTCGAGGTTGAATGTAGCAGGCATTTCCGTGACGGGTGGTGGTCTGAAAAAGTAGAAGGTCAATACCAGATCATCCAGTCCTTGACTGACTGAACTCACGGTGGCGGCCTATGACCAGCGTTAGCGCACATTCCGCGGAAGGAAGAAGGACACTCACGGTGGCTCGTCCGGTGGGGGAGGAGCGTCGCTGACAATCTCGACGCGCAGACCCTGAACGCCCATGATCGCGATCTGGTATGAATCTTCTCCGGTCAACTGCATGCAGTTCGGGCACGCGGTCGAAGGGTGACATGAGTATTCCGCATTGAGTTGGGTGATCGAAGCTGACGCACGTAGATATATGGACCTGCAACCAATCTCTGGATGATGATATGAGAGTCGACTCGACGAAAATATGAAGCAACTGACCGATGCATGAAGGGAGGCGAATTCCGTAGGAACTCGCAAGCTGAATACAGCATCTGGGGGCGGTTTTGTCCAGTCTCTTGCGACGGCCTCGAGTTCCTATCGATGTCAGGATCAGTGGATATGTTGCAAGAAGGAACTAATGAGTGACTCACGGGATAACTTTGGGGTAGCTAGTTGGAGAGTTTTTGAATGTGGCGGAGTGTAGGGCGGAGGGAATGAAGCTTACGACTCTGACAGTCTCCATGTCGCCGTATGCGATGGTGAGGAGACGCTGTCTTGCGAGTGCCATTCCTGGTTGTCTTTCGCGATATTCGCTGTCCTTGTCGCTCTTTTTGTTCTTGAATTTGTTCCAAAACGACTGAGAGGGGAGACTAGCGCTCGTGGATCTATGAAGAGACGGGCATGAAGGGCATAGCAGTGGACGGTGAGTTGTACTTACGCGGGGGAGAGAAGCATGTTATGGAGTTAGGAAGATGTCAGCGATTGGGGACGATGAAGATGAAGAAACATCCGACACATCGAACTGATTTCGACACTTTTGACCTACTTACACGCGAGTCGAACACGAGGCGGACAGCCGGGGACCAGCATAACTTTAGATCCATTTTCTCCGGCTCATCATCGATGCATCATCGCCTCGCACGATCTCCATTCTACTCTTCCATCCAGTGGCATGCACAGGCTCATCCTCACCGACGACCTGCTCATACTAACTGCGCGAAACATGATATGATCGAGATGATCAAAACCACGTGACGACCCTACGTCGAAATTCATCCATTCCATTCAAACTACTCCTCCTCCAGGTATCATCCGTCATGCTACGTGGTCTCCACCGCCTACCGCGCTCGCTGCTAGCCGTTCATAATCGCTCGTTTGTGTCCACGGTTCTCCTCTCTCGTAAATGGGAGAACGAAACTGTCGTGGAGCTCCGCAAGCAGGCCAAAGCCCGCGGTTTGTCCACGTACGTTTCTTCTTTTAGAACACCATCATTCCCCGCTACTTTTGGGTCACGCTGATCTTCGTTCCATCGTTAGCAGGGGAAACAAGTCCACTTTGGTTGCTCGTATTCATGAGCACGAGGAGAGTAGACCCGACTTGACGTCGCAGAGTACACCTCCTGCTCATGCACCTTCGGCTACTCGGAGGGCTTCAACAAAAGTTGCACCACCAGCGTCCTCCGCAAGTTCACAAGCGGATTCTCCTGGTATTCCCCTATCCGCCAGACCCAACAACACTCCTCCTCACTCAGACTTCTCGGCTGTCAAATTACCCGATCTCTCCAAGCCCGCCCTCGATGCACCAGTACAAATCGTAAGTTTCATAGATACTATGACATCACTTGGTCTACTTCTCTTGTTTCTACAGTATGACTAAACACATTGTTGCAGCCGTATTTGCCCGATATCTGGGACTCTGCAAACCTCAAAGAGATCGCACCCAACGACACTGAACCTGAACTTCCCAAGTTACACGTCGTCGGCGGTTCAGCCACTCATTACGCGGGAGAGCCGAACAACCTAGAAAAGCTGCAGGAGAGTGATAGTGATGTTTCAACACCAGCGACCGTCCAGCCAACAGAGCCTTGGACATCCAACAACGAGGAAGGGACCCTGGCGGACCTCTGGGAAAGTCTGGGTCTTCCGAGGTCGTTTAGTGCACGCCGGGCGTTGTCAGATGCAGGCAAGCAGGTTATACAGGCATTCAAGGAGAAACATGACGAAGTTCGGGTTGAGTCGAGACCGCTGACCGATGAGGAGAGGAGGGGGGTCTATGTTCTCCTTGGTATTATCGGAGGATCATGGCTTCTTAGTTCGCTCGTGAATCCACCGACAGCGAATGAGGCTCACTCGCACACAGATTAGAGTTTTTTCGCTGTAGTGCTCGGTGCCGATGAATACCCACTTTATTACACTTTCCCGTTCGAGACTTCCTTTTTCGTCATAAGAGATCTACCATGGCAAATCATTAATTGGTGTGATATAGAAAGAATTTACTTGACAAAACATAACTAACAACTTGCCCTCGGTTGAACCCTGTAGATAAATATGCACCCTTTGCCAACTTTCCATCCAAAGCCTTCGCGAGCTTTGCTGGGTGGAACAGGGATCGCTTTGTCCGCCCACTCTCTCCTCGTTTGCAATGGCGCTGTGCTCGGTGTCTCTGGCTTTATACATCGCTCCGTAAGGGGGGACAAGGAAGCTGGACTCGCAGTGCTAGGCATGGTTCTCGGCGGCGTGGCAGCCGGCGCCTTTGGCAATCAGGCGTTAATTCTGACCGTTGGAAGTCTCCCTCAAGTGATCCTCAGCGGACTCTTAGTGGGAATCGGTACGAAGGTACGTGCATAGTAGCTAGCTCGCTCCCGAGCATCTCGCACTGATACTCATGATACTTTCCTTAAGCTCGCCAATGGATGCACATCCGGGTTCGTCTGCCTGTCATTGTTTGAAATACCGTCGCTCATCCACTCTACCAGGCATATGGTCGCAGGAATATCCCGTTTTTCCAAAAGGTAAGCTGATCATCTCAGTGACTAGTTTTGATTCGATGCGGAATCTCACAGGTCGTTCGCCGCTACGATTACATTTTTCCTCGTCGCGGTCCTCACCACCCAAATCCTTCATATGCCCGATCTCCCTGTAGTCGCTCAATTTGACTGGTCTTTGGAAAGCCAGCTGGGGGACTTGTATCTCCTCGGCGCATCGCTGGCAATCCTTTGGATCATCACCATGGTTTTCGGGAGCTCTTCCCCTCAACCAGTGAGCTTCCCTGGACTGTTCAAGGCGTGCTCCATACGACTACATCTGAAGGAGTGGCCATTCCATTGCGTTTCTGAAGGCTTTCGCGAGCCTCCGCAAGTGCTCAGGGAGGACTCCGAAGGGACCGGACCAGCCTTTGAATCGTGCGGTCTAACCATGTTCCAGCCGTCGCCTGCTCGGTTTGCAGCATCCTTCCTGACAGCCTTCTCGTTTGGAGTATCCCTTCATCTCGCAAACATGGTCGATCCTTACAAGGTTCTCGGATTCCTCGCCCTTCCTTTCTCTCCCTCCTTCGATCCATCCCTATCCTTTCTCGCGATAAGTGCACTCCCAATAACCGCACTGCTTTACCACTTCGCGCGTGGTAATGAAACACCACGCTTTGGAGGGAAGTGGGCAATCCCACCGTCAACCACGATTGATGCGAGGCTTATTGGTGGCGCTGTCGTGTTCGGGGTCGGGTGGGGCATTTGCGGTATCTGTCGTAAGCTCGACCCTTTTCGTCTTATATTGTTCTTGTCAATCGACGTTTTATTCAGCGGGCCCTGCACTTGTCAACCTTGGCCGTTCCTTGTATGGGAGAGAGCCTGAGGCAATTCTCAAAACTGTGTCTTGGACAGCTTCGATGGTCGTCGGCGGCCTCATTTTCAGTTGATGTATTAAAAATCGATATTTGGTGAGCATCCCTTACAGTATAGCTAGTATTAATGGAGCGCGCGGGCTTCATGTGATTTCACCATTTGCCCACTCGTTACAAAGAATAAACAGTATACAGTAACATCTAAAAGTGCGAGTACGTTAAGCTGAAGTGATAACGGTTGGTGGGGCTGATTGTGAATTGCTGGCGCTGGCAGTACCACCATTCTTTCCACGTCCCCATCTTACAGATATTCTTTCCCCATCCATATCGAGACCATTTGCCCAGCCTTCTGCCGCCCGTTCTGCAGACGTTCGATCTTTGAAGTTGACAAAGGCACATCTATTCAGCAGTCAGTTTCAGGCGTATGGGGGACGCAGGGATAGCAACATACCTGGATTTCGCAACGTGCACCACGGACTTGATCTGTGACGAAGGAATGTGAGATAGAGAGTTGACGACCAGCGTCCGTACCTCTGCTTCTGTCGCAGAAGCAGGAAGTGCTGACAAGAATAACGACATCTAGGCAGATTCGTTAGCAAACCCGATCACACGGCGCAGCAAATCGGAAGCATACAATAGTAGTGTCTTCGGGTGGCTTGAGACCTTGTGCCACAGCGTGGTTGGCCAAGAGTTTCCGTGCAACAGGGTCGTTATGACCGTGATATCGGTCGTTGATGCTCTGGTGTGAGAGCTCGTTGTCCACCGGTTTCTCGTGTCTGGGAAAAAGTCAGTGGTTCGGAATTTTGCGCGCATACAACGAGACACACCTGTAGGGGCATTCATCGCCACGGCTACACTCGCCTTTCGCAAAGAACGAACATATGTGTGGCCGGTTGCGTTTATAATATGGATTTGTCCGAGCCAACTCCTTCAACATATCCTTCCCAGCCGAGCTTGCCTTGCCACCTACTTGCATCATCGACGTCGTACCATCGGTCATCTACCCGACCACACCCAATGAGATCCTGCCTGAAATGATGAACCAAACCAAGGTCGACAACATACCTTGTTCTCCATATTTTGCGCATAATACTCTCGGTTGATATCACTCGTGGGTGCCTCACTCTGAATGGCCAACGCCGTGTCCCGAATCTGCGTCGGTAGACCATACTCGAGATCCAACAAACACGTTTGGCAGACGTTCTTGACTTTGGCACAGGTTTGACAGATGACGGTGGCTTTGTAGCGAGCGCCTGAACCAGGATTCCAACGAAAAACGGTGAACGGACGGGCGCATGTACCGCATGATCGACCAAACTCTTGTTTTGACTGGAAAGAGGAGTTGAGATAAGGTGATGGAGTGAAGAGGAGCGAGAGGCGCGTACCATTCGGATGAAAGGATTGTTACCCAGACCTGTGTTTTGCTGTTAGTTTGAGGTCGGGAGTGGTGCAACAAACTCGTACATGTCTCGCAGAGAATGGGGAACTCGCTCTGCTCCCAGCCAGCTTTGTTGAGATCGGCCTTGGGCATTTTTGAAGATTCGCAAGTTTGGGGTAACAACTCGGAGAGACTCGAGCAGAGGACCAAACTTATATGTGCTGACTAATAATCACCCCTGCGTACTATGTTAGTAAAATAAAATCATGATTCATGACTGCTACGTATAAGTGATGATCAAAGACAGGTTAAAGGGAAGCGTGGATGCTGTAACGATGACCTCCCCGCCTTCCTCCACTAATTCTGATACCTTCTTCTCTAGATTCGGTCGCGTCGCCTGCTCGAGTTGGGGAGGGGCCTGGAAATAAATCTGCTTCGTCGCAGTCGAAAGAGAAGGCTTCCTGACTTGACTGGAGAAACGGTGATCAGTGTCCGCAGAAGAAACGAACCAGCGATCAAGCTTTCTTACATAGTTTGTTTCTCCGTCAACATCTCAATCAATTGTTCCACGGTCCATTCCCGACTGATCGAAATCTCTACGGCCTCTCCGCCACAAACAGGGCAGTGCTCGCGCCTCTCATGCTCAAATGTATACGAGTAAACACCCTCCGTTCCTATCAGCATGAAGTAGTTGTTGAGATATGCGGCAGAACTCGTTGCGATCTTGAATGCTTCGTTACAACACGATGCTGAAATCACGTTAGCAGTTGAGGAGACGTCGCAATCAAATGTACTTACCGGCGATGATGGCATTTGTCGAGGCTAAAGCAGGTATCACATTCTTCACAACACCTTGAGTGAGCGACCAGGTTACTCCTTCAATCTTGAACTCCTTGGCACGCGCAGATGCGACACTGTATAGCCAGTTAATGTGTTCGGGATCATCGGTGTCAAGTTTCTTCTCTAATGGACAAGTCAGACAACAAGCGTCGCGATAACCAAGCAAGCTTACCCCCGTGAACTCTGGGCCACTCGAGGACGGAGGCCCATTCAATGCAATGCTCCGGCAGACGTGGTGTGTTGGCGATTGTGCATATAGGGAATGTCGTAGGCTTGTTAAGCATGTCAAGTGAGCACTCGTAACAAGATGACACAGTTGGTAGGATGACGCGGGCCTGGCCCTTGAAACCTGTGATAGAATGACAATCTGTCATGAGTGGTGAACTTCACCATAGCCCACCTTCCGTGCCACCATCAATGAGAGGTTTCAGACTCTCTGGGTTGTCTGAATCGACCAGGTTGACAAGTGTGGCATTTATCCACCGCCGTGCCTCCACAGAGTCGAGGCCACAAATTACCAGATTAAATTGCATGTAATAGTCATCGCCTTTGTCTTGAATCTTTCCAAAGTAGCTATGTTGGACGTGCATCAAGGACCAGCAATACGAAAGTGAAACGGAACTCACGGAGTGACCTTCACACCCGGCACTCTCTTCATAACATATTCTGCTGCTACGATGGCCTTGGGTTTACCCACATCGGCCTGTCTGTTGTTTGCGTTTAGCATGCGGTGAGCGTGTCAAGCGGCAGAAAACATGCACACCTGAAGAGGAACTGACGATTAAGGTTGCTAATGTCAATGGTGTCCATGTCGATGACGTGAATGTCCTTGAATCCTGTCAGCGCTAGGTTGGCCAGGATCTCGCAGCCCAACCCGCCAGCGCCAATGACCAGGATCTTGCATTTGGCTCGGAGAAAGTCCTTTACCTGATGCTGGATGTAAACACCATCATGCAGACCTGTCCAGACGTCCGCACCTCATCGCCAGCGAGGAAAGACGGGTCTGTCCGTGGACCTGGCCGATCCAGGATTTGGTCAATGTGAAGGTAGCGATCTTGCCAGTCGCTCGAGGTTGAAGATCCGTTGAGGTGGATGGGGTTGTTTTCCATGAATGAGATGAATGAATGTCTATGGAGTGTCTAGTTTCAACTTGTAAATTTCCATGTAGTTTCCCTTTATGTAAACCAGCCAGACTGCAAAGTTTCGTTCCTACATTAATGGCTCAAGTACTGACTTTCAAAGGTCACCAATACCTTCGCCAGCGCTTGGTTTTGTCAGTTCTCAGCGGCAAGTCAGTTCGGATAGACAAGATCAGGTCGACGGATAAAGATCCAGGTCTACGCGGTAATCTGCTTCAACCCGTTCTGTCCGTCCGCTCAACGACTGACGCTCCAGCGTCTCAGACTGTGAAGTGAGCCTTTTACAATTGTTGGAGAAGGCGACCAATGGTACTGTCATCGAGATTTCCGTCACTGGTATGATGATCCAGACATATCGTGCTTTCTCAGCTAACCAACCGACGTAGGTACCTCCGTCCTGTTCAGACCAGGGATTATCTCTGGTGGACCTGTAATACACGATTGTCCACTTTCGCGCTCAGTGGGCTACTTCCTGGAACCCCTGGTTATGCTCGCGCCCTTCTCAAAAAAGCCATTCCAAGTCACCCTGCGTGGGATCACGACAGATGACACGGACCTCTCTGTGAGCCTCCCATCCAAGTAGTTAGCCTATAGAGACTGAGAACTTCCTAGGTCGATCTAATAAGAACGGTAACGTTGCCACATCTCCAACTCTTCGGCGTATCCGACGGCCTCGAGCTCAGAGTGTGTGCATCCTCATGGCTTCGGCTTGTCCTCTCGAACTGGACTGACGCTTACCAGATCAAACGGCGTGGTGCTCCTCCAGAAGGTGGTGGAGAAGTCCAATTCCTGTGTCCCGTCGTCAAACAGGTGAAAACACTCAACTTTGTCGAACCAGGTAAAATCAAACGAATAAGAGGCATCGCGTAAGTGACATCAGATGGCGGATGACACAGATTACCTCTCATCAGAACGCCTTCTCGTCCAGACATGCCGTACGAGTCAGTCCTCAGTTCTCTAATCGGATGATTGATTCTTGTCGTTCGGTTCTCAATCGATACATCCCCGACATCTATCTTTATTCTGATGTGTACAAGGGTGACGAGAGTGGAAAGTGAGCTTATCATCTCTCTTGGTTCTCCCTGATTAACCGTCATTCAGATCCCCAGGCTATGCTCTGACTTTACTGGCGGAGTCAACGACATCTGCGATACATTGTTCCGAGGTCGTCGCGAAACCCGGAGGTACACCAGAAGATGTAGCACTATTAGCAAGCCGCGCTCTCCTATCCGAAATACGGCGGGGAGGTTGTGTTGATCGGAAACATCAAAATCTTGTCCTTTTGATGATGGTGCTAGGCAGCGAGGATGTGGGGCGTTGTCGGATGGGTGAGGCGTCCCCTCGGACGTGAGTATGCGCAATGACTGCGTGGCTATTGCTCACATCATCGCAGGGTTCAATTTCTACAGGATATAAAGACTTTCTTCGGGACATCATTCAAGATTGCTTCCGCAAACACCTCTGATCCATCATGCACGGAGTCGGTGTACTCGTGTTATGGGGTTGGCTACGTCAATGTCAATCGGACGCTGGCGTAACCCGTACATCACCATCGTAATGAAGTATAATATATCTGATCTGAGACTACGCCGTGTCGGTCGGCTCGAACGTTCAGCGATAGATAATTGACACGCTGCCAAAATCCCCATTTCCTTTCCCACCTCCAATCACGGCAAGCCATTGCTGAAGTAACGGCCACCCTGCCTCAAACCTCGTGGACAATTCGTCCGTGTGGTGCTCCCCGTCAAGAAGTCGGATCAGGTCAGGAGGTGGGGCTGGTACCTTGACTTGTCTTGACCCTTGGGACAAGGATGTTTGAATCTGTGGAACCACAGGTACAGATGGTGAACGCGATAATCTTGGGCACGTGGTTGATATAGACCCGACTGAAGGCGCATACACCGATGATCGAAAATCTCTACTCGGGAGTTCAGATGGTTGGTAAATTATTGGTCGGCGACCCTCCGAGTTTACTCTCGGTCGGCCGACTGGTCGCTCGCGGGTGCTTCTGGGCCCTTCCGGGGATATTGAAGGCTGGTTGTTGATCGTGACGTTTGAGCCACTTCTCTGCAGTGTTTTGAACCGCAGTTGTTCCAACACTTTCTCGGCGGCACTTGTCCTGCGGTGAGCGCTAATGTTCGGATCGACATCTCTCGTAGGAGAGCTCAGTATTGCTTCAGTCCCGAGCGGAACAGTGATCGAGCTATCGGGAACCCGCCCTCGAAAGCGAGTGAGCGTCTCAGGTGTTTCTACAGTGGGGCTTGGACGCTGCGGACCAGGTTGGGTTGGAGATGAAGAAAAGCTTTGTCGACGTCTGCGGATTGTTTGTGACAGGAACTCTGGGATCAAAATTGGATAACGGTGAACTCGACGAAGGAAACCCTTGCAAGGAGGGTTAATAAAGACCTTGACACGCATGCGCTGAGCATACCTTTATGACACCGAAGCTGGTGAACCGCCGAACGTCTATGCCAAGCTCATGAACTTCATGGCTCTCCATCCATTCAAATACCGTACGCCCAGGCTTGAGCCGAGAGTAGAGATGCAGTAACTTTGGCCAATCAGGTATCGGCTTCCCTGGATCACGTTCAGAAAACCATTCAAGACTTTGCAAACGAGTTACCTGGCTTGGTCACATAGGGACCACATTCATCTTTGACGTGTGGTTCGTCCGCCAGCCACTGGATATTCTTCCTCAGCGTATACATGTTTGAATATTGGAATATATCAATAGTCAGGATGACTTGGTAATATCTCGTAATTGATTGAGCACACATGTAGCGTGAACAACAATTCCAACACTCACAGGAGATGAGAAATTGCACGACGAGTCAGCTCGAGATCGCAGTCCGCCAGTTGTGCAATGCGACTGACATGATTCACCCCATTGACGTGCTGAGAGACCTAGGGAGATGTACAAGTGATGCAACCATCGGTGGAGTCAAAAACATAATGGACCAACCTTTCTCATTGTGAGGTCCCAGTTATCCTCCATACGTTTGGATAGGTTTATGAGCGCCAGAGGTACCTGCCAATCCTTTACCGGAGGAGGATTGGGATAAAACGGGAGAATCTTTAGCTCGATCGAGTTGAAGTCGTCTATTGGGATCGAGGTTTCAGAATACGAGTTCAAATCTTCGTATAATTGCTCGATGATGCCATACATCGCGGTCGAAGTTTGGGGGTTCGACAGAAACTTGGACTCTTCCTACGGCTTCCATGAGCATCGACCATTGCCAAATATCAAACAGAAACAAACTTCGCAGGCGACTAGGACCCTGCTAACTTTGCGAACGATAGGCTCATAGCAGCTGAGATTAGCCGAGCGTTCGAACACGAAGCAGACGTTGAACCAGAATGAATTTCGCTCGTAATCCCCGGAGAGGGACACAGGAAGTCCGATGATACGATAGTTCCCCGTCGCACTGATGAAAAGGCGGCCACAGAGAGCGCTTGGTGGGATCACATACTTGGATATGTCGCTGAAATTGAATATGGCCTTGCTGGAAGACGAGCGTTGTTGTGGAGAAGGAAGATGACGCAGCGAGCTGGGACGTTTTCCTTCTGCAATTAAGGAAGAGCTAGAGCGACGAGATAGTTGTTGTTCCCCCTCGGCCAAGGTCGCGGTGGAGGGTCTAGGAGAGGAAGTTACAGACAAGCTGGCGGCTGGAGCAGCAGGTGCGACGAGACCCTCAGGGACTTGATAGACGATCTTTGGGCCTGTCTTGACATCGAATACTGCATAAAAGATCGAATGTATCCTCGGTAGGAATGTTTCTTCCTCAGAGGGCATCTTAAACTGACATCGTCAACTTCAATGTAGACTCGGCTCAATTAGGTGTAGTACCAGCTATCCTAAGGTTGGCGCTTACTACGAAACAGATAGACCAATCATACGTGAGGGGACTCTCAGCGAAAAAAAACGAAGTCCATTTAGAAGCTACGAGGTGATCTGAGTGCAGCTGAGCGTCGTTCGACGACAGGAGGCAGAGCGATAAGGCCTCGATCACTCCATTCACAGTAGGACGGTGGCGGATGGGCAAACGCAAACGTGGAGGCGCTCCGCAACGTGGTGTTCTGCTGGGAGGTAGCAATAAGAGCAAATGCAAGGAGGAAACGAGGAACTAGGGCCTCAGACGGCGCGCGCCTATACTTATCTGAGGCTCCGCGGGCTTCCAGTTCGTCGAAATGAAGGTCGATGGCAATGCTGACACCCAAGACAAATGTCAGTCCGTTGGGAACCTCAACCGGATACCGAGGGGTGGTCTTTGGTCTGTGTCAGTGAATCTACGTCACCTATCGGTCTGAGTTGTGACCGTATACTATAGCTGTGAAAAGAGTGAGCGCCAATGTCCATCGAGTTGCTGCATGTAAAATGGTAGATTGAGAGTCCTAGTACCGTTCTAGAGTCCATGAGATTTATACAAAGTGAATGGTGTCTAAACGAAACTGTTCAGTAGAACGTTCCGGGAAGAGATCAAGTGCCGCCTGAAGTAAACCCAGGAGTCGAGGTGAATACATCATCATTGAGTAGGAATACCACCAGAAGTTAGGCCCTAGAAAGGTATGAGTAAGTGGCATCCGCATTCCGGAAGGACTACTCACCGCGATGTCGGATGCAGACAGAGGACAGGTAAAGCTGGCAGAATTACTGACCGTTGGGTAGACGGTGGAGGAAAGTATACGCAAACCGAGCTGGTTCAACGAAGGGTCAGTTTCGACAAGTTCCATGCATCCGAACACCCGACTCACCGTAATATCATAATTCACAGTGATGTCTGACTTTGCACCACCACCGATACCACATTTCGCCTCCAAGTCTGAGATGATTGCGGCACTGGAGGACATGTTTGTAGTATATTGGATCGAAAAAGGGAATGTAATATTCTTGCTGGAGTGTGAGGGGAATGTGACATCATTTTGCTGCCCCCCACCTATATAAGTGTTGTTGATAGGGTAATATATCTGCCAATACAATCAGTATGAAGAGGATGGATAATTTCCAGACGCATACATTCGCTTTGATCGAGGAAAACGATACTGTGAAGTAATTAGGGTTGTTGACACTGTCATGGTCGAGTGAGTGTCTAGTCACAGTATCGAGCGTCGCACGCACTAGATTGGAATCTGAAGGTTGATTTGAACACCGTTAGACAACGGATGGAGCTATTAGTAGCAATGGAGCATTATTTCGTCGTTCGTGACATTGGGGAAATGATAATACCTCGCTCCCTGTCGTAACAGGCTGTACGCTTCCGACAATTATGTTAGGAGGACGCGTCCACTGATTTAGCCACGTCAGTGACTCCTAACAGGTTCAACTGCTCTACTCACTAATGCAAGAGGTACCAGGATGCTGACAATCAAGAAGACGACGATCATGAGAGTGCAGCAACAGAACCGTCCGATGCATGCCCCTCGACCACCCTGCGAAGATTGATCGATGTGTGCGGCTCGATCAGACGTTAGCTTACCTTTGTCCAGAGAGCACCGTGGGTTTCATGACGCCAGCGTTGTAGGTCTCTGGACCGACTGCGTAAAAGGGGCAGTCTCAGCACCGCGCAATAAGATGATTCCAGTTCACTTTGCAAACAAAGGACGTACTTGCCAGTGGTAGCTCGGGCAAATCCGCCCTGATCATAAGGGGTGCTCTCCGACTTACGATGACCAGGTGCAAACGTTGAGGCTCCAGGATTCGCGGGCTGACCATATATATCATCGTCTCGATACCCGCCTGCTCCGTAAGGATCGTAACCGCCTTGGTCATAAGCTTGGTGAGGCTGGACGTTGTTGTAGGGGTTGAATGCGGGTGTATCAGTGTATTGCTGATCATACCGCCCGTGTTGCTGGGCATAAGGATCCGTGTATGACATGGTAGCTCAATGCAAGGTGGATGTAGAGTAGATCGTCGAGAATTAAGTGTGCTGCGGTTACACTGCTTCACTTGCGCATGTATGCAGCCGTTGCATCACAACAGCGTGCACCTTGATCACTCCAACTCACACGCCAAGCGCCAAAATGATCAACCCTAGTACTCCCGAGATGAAGCTATACTCCAAATTTGCTCCAAATCATGACTAGTCACAGGGTGGTAATCTTATGTCATAACCCAAACCCCCTCGAGCCCTCGGGCATGAAGGGCATGCGTTGTCCGCTCGAGGCGTTGGTAAACTTGCTTGCTGGTCCTTTCGCAGAAGATGTTCCACCTGCCGTGGGTCCGAACGCTCGGCCATGAGAGGAGTTGGGTATCAATCGGTTAGACTGCAGCGTAGCATTTTGGGTCGTTCCTCTCAATGGTGTTTGCAACACCGCAGATAATGGTCGCTGGGGAATCGGCGGTGGTCCCATGTCCTTTCGATTTGGTCGGAAACCTTGTACTGAGGAACTCGATATCGTTTGATCGGTGTGTGCGTAAATTTGCCCTGCCAGCTCGAAGCGTCTCCCTGTGGGAGGCGGTGGAGGCATGTTGTGATCTACATCGAGTGAGCGTGGGGGCGGTGGTCTCATCTTCAAGTTGTTCTCGCCGTGATACGCGTATTGCCTGAACACGTATAAGAAAGACGAACGCACAATTCACGGGAGCATACTCTGCAAACCGGCTGCTCCCAGGCTTATCAACCGAGCCTGCAACTTCTTGCCCTGATGCTTCTTGTCGACTAAAGGTTGGGTGCTCCCCTCGGGGAAGGGTTAGTCTCAAGGGACCCAAGGGTGTTGGGATGGATCTTGGGCTTGAGTTCGTCTTGACACTACCACTTTGACTGGAACAACTTTCTTCGCGTTGAACGAGCTGAGATGGTAGCTACTTACCCCCTGATTTCGCCCATAGGCCGCTTTCCATTGTGGTTCGAGTGCGCAGAGGGTTCTTGAGCTTGGTTTACACCGATTCCTTTGTGGCGATGTTCATATAGTTCCCTTTGCAAGGCTTCTACATCCCTAGAAGGAGTACTAGCGGTAGTTTGGAATGGGTGGAAGATGCGAGGTACTGACCTTCTTAACGACCTGCGCTCGTTCCTTAACCGATCACAAGTAGAAGACAGCTGCAGGCACTGGTTTCGATAGTGTCGTATAAGTGATGCGAGAGACTCTTGCTGGAACTGTCGAGCAGCAACGAAATTGTGCGGCGGCAAACTACGAAGAATGTGCGGGTGCGCCGTACCTTTACAGCATGAGCTATGCCATCGATTGCGTGGGGTAGTGAGTGGAACCAGTCTGACATAGGTGGATCCATCTGGTGGGGTTCAGGCCTCGGCCAAAGAGTGATAAAGGATGCATACATTGTGCTGAAGGGGTATTAGTTGTATGTTTTGAGCACCACATTTCGCGCAACTTTGATTAGGGTCTATAGGTAATATCAGATGAAAAAATGTTTCGTGTGGATCCACAAAGTAGCGATACTGACTGAGGTGAGAGTTACAAATAATATGGCCGCATTCTGTGATCCAAAACGGCACTGGAGGGCCTCGATCGGTTGAGGAGAACGGAAGATGGCAGACTGTACATCCCACAAAATCCCAAAAGTCAAACTCTGGGTCCTGTCTGGCGGTGGATTTCTCGTTTGTCGCTGGACCGGACATGTCGACGACTCGAGTAGCTGGTAATTTACTCGGCGGATGAGGATGAATGAATGAATTTTATTTGGCTAACTACGCTCATGACATAAGCTCAGGTGATGGTAAGATCACCTCGTTAGCTGAACAGAAAGATAAGCAAGAAGTAATCATCAAATCAAAGAATGTAGGTGTTCTGGCAAAAAGAAAGCAGAAGGTTCATGAGGAGATGGAAAATATTTACGTGCCCGTAATCGACGACAAAACGTTCCCCATAGGTGACCCGCAGTACATCAGCAAATGTTACTGTCACTTAACATACTTTGGTAATGTTCTGAAGTACATAAGTTACGAAAGCTTCCAAAGTAACAACAACATTTTCAAGTACCGAGAAATTTATTGAACAAAGTAAAATAAGTGGAGTAAAGTACGAAAGCCGGCAAGCTACACAAGTAACGAGGAATTTTAAGTACAAAGCCAGAAAGCTACCAACTGACGAGAGATCCACCAGCTAGT
>JBBPLD010000190.1:0-29375 GCA_038089555.1 Chalciporus chontae | reverse complement strand
AGGTAAGAATAGGAATGATAGGATGTGAGATAGAAATAGATATAGGAACATACGAGTGCAAGGGAGTATGTCCGAGCATATCCGAGGTTTTTCGGGCATGTGTCTGCGGAGTCCGAGCAGGGAAAACATCGGACTAGGGTCGGACTAACCCGAGAATAGACAGGGGCTATTCGGGTTCGGACAGGGTCGGGTACTAGGATCGGAGTCACTGTATTTTGACATCATGGACATACCTTTTAACTGAATTAATTAATTTCTTTTACTCACAGATGCGCGAGCGAGTTCTCAACATATATTTTCCATCAGGACCTGCAGAGAGCCAACGCACATTATCGAACTCAGCTTCCTCTGCACGTAGGGCCTCTGAAAGCGCCGGAGGACATTTGACCCTTCAATTAGCAACTTCAGCATCGAAAATACTCTCCGCCAATAGTTAAGACTTGCCACCGAGCAAAGCCTCCCTTATGAATGTAAAAGCCTTGACTATTCAAGGTGCCCACGAAAGCGAACTTGCACGGCGTTTGAGCTCGCTCACTTGGCAGTTGACTTGCATCGTCCACTTTGTGCCTCTTCACTTCCTTTCGGACGCACCATGTTTCCCTCTCCCTTTCTTCCCGGGGGAATTCCTGGGGCAGTCCCCCCCTGTCTACTCCCTTCCCCTTTCGGTCTTCTTTGCGAGGTCGGACCCACCGCAATTCGTTTTCCTCGATCTCGAGGACTCGGAGCTCTTGCTGTGCCATCCTAGCCACTTCCCTCGCCCTTTTGCATTCCTCACGAATGTATGACATCTCTGCG
This sequence comes from Chalciporus chontae, assembly GCA_038089555.1. Taxonomy (NCBI): domain Eukaryota; kingdom Fungi; phylum Basidiomycota; class Agaricomycetes; order Boletales; family Boletaceae; genus Chalciporus; species Chalciporus chontae. The sequence continues at coordinate 28,580 of JBBPLD010000190.1, read as the reverse complement.
GTCATATTCTCCCGTTCACGACGTGCTTCCTCGTCCTTTTTCCTAAGAGCCAATCGAAGCTCTCTGATCTGAGCATGCAAGTCACCCTCTCCGAGTCGTTCCGCCGCCAGTTCGGCTTCTTCTTCTGAGTCGCTCATCGTTTCAGGCTCCTCGAAGATACGCGGTGGCGGCCTCTGTGCACGGAGTCTAGACTTGAAGAAGCTTAGCATATTCAATATTTTACCCCTGTCGTGTCCTCGGACTCGTGTCAACGGTTGTTGTGCCGACGAATGCCCATTGCGCCTGGTTAGTAAAGAGGCAATAGAGACTTCAAATTTCAAAGCCCCAATCTTGAATGCGTACTATCTCAATAACCCCCGGTAACTTGAAGTCACTTCTGGAGGAAAAGAAGGTAGTAGTCTACCCAGTCCTACTCAATTCGTTGTCCCTTCTACATCTGCCAACACCTGCCAGGCTTGGCGGCAGTGTTCGGACTGCAAACTTGAACTTGCTGATCTCCCGCTAACTTTCTTGGTGCGGTTTCACTTAATTTTTGAATGGGGTTTCGCTGTCGAGAGTTTGGGGAACAGAGGGAGCGATTCTGGTTGTTGTTAATATACTGGGTGTTTTTAGAGTGATTATACCGCGTTCAATATTGGAAGTCTCCGATCGTAGACTCAGGCAGACAAGTTCGAACTACTGCTCCAAGCAGTTGGTATATACAGACAAGAAACCAAGCTTGATTTACTCGCGTATCCAAGTTTGTGCACAACATCTAGAAATACAAGGGAAAAATGCTTCACCTTCCAGACCCCCCCAAAACGAATCCGATCCGGAGCTACGACTCGTCGGTCTTTGTTTTCTTCGCGGAAGCAATCATTGGGACACCTGCACCTCGTACACCAGCATCAGGGCCACCATCTGGCTCAATAGCGCGCTTGCGCTTATCCCCTGCTTGCGTCTCGCCGGAAGTAGAGGGCTTTTCAGAGTCTTTTGGCTTGCCAGCCTTCTCCCGATCATTTCCGCTACGTCCAAAACCACGGCCACCGCGGCCACCTCGGCCACCTCGTCCACCACGTCCACCACGACCACCTCGACCACCGCGAGATGAAGACCCGTTCCGCATCTGTGATCGTGAAAGCGAGGATTTTGCAGCAAAGTTGGCGCGGTCGATCTGGAATTGCTTTTCATCCTCCTCTGCGAAGAAAGTCAAACTTGGATGTGACTGACAGTCAGTCTCGCACACTCACCATCCGGAATGGTCCACACGACCTCTCTCGAGTTGACCGTTTTGACATGCTCTTTGACGTACTCTATCTCATCTTCTTTCAACGCTTTGTCAAAGCCGACGAGACCGAAGTCGTCGCCTTTGGAGAACTGGATGTACGGAACGCGTGCGAAGCGTTCGCGAAGGGGGGCCTGGAGGAGAGGTTAGGCGCGTCTACCCTCGAGATGACATCAATAACCTGCCTTCATCTCAGTGAAACTAGCATCACCGCCACACCCAGTGAACTTCAATGTTGCGCCTTTGATGAATGGAATGTCCTCCATCTTGACATAACCGACCTCATCTTCGTTATCGTCGTACACTCGTAGTTGACTGCCCATGAATTCGAGGAATACTTCTGGTTTTTCCTTGGCTTTGCCGTTGGATTTTTGTTTGGAGGGGTTTTCCATTTCTTGGAATGCGTTGAATCCTTTGCGGGTTGAGATGTTATCCCTGCGAAGGTCTGCAGCCTTTCCAGTCAGACCTTTCTCCTTTATTTTCATATCACAGTAGGCTTCTCTGTCATAAACGTTGAGCAAGTATTCGGTGTGGGAGATGACTAGCACACACTTGGACATAGTCACCAGTTCCTGACCATCCCATGTTGGCTTGGGATCCGCGTTCAGGAAAGCCTCCACTCCAGACATATCAGCGAATTCAACGAATACAGATCCCTGTCGCGGAGTCCATGTAACCCAATCTCACAGAGAACGAATGGTCGTTCATACCTTGAATTCCTTCTTCCCATCCACGCGACGCATCCTAACGGCATTAACTGCGCCGTATTTTTCGAAAAACTCCTCGAGTTCCTTCTGAAGCCCCGACTCCTCCTCCTTCCCGAACCCTTTCTAATCCCCAAAGAGAATCGAAAATTACTAATCCTGAAATCCGAACATTTATAGCGACATAAAAAAAAGCTCACAGCGTACACGCTCCTCTCGAACTGGTCTTTAGGTTTTTGAACCTCCTTCCGACGTCGTACGTTCTCCTCCTTCTCGTCAACTTCTAGCTCAGTGCTAGTTTTCAATGCGCGTAGGATGAATTCATCTCCCTTGGCTGCAAAGTCCTTCATACGTTTGAATGAGGAGACAGTGTGAATGGGAACCCAATGATCGACGTTCGCGGTGTGCAATGTCCACATGAACCTTTTTGTGGGTTTAACATGGAACTGAACGGAAAGAAAGAAAAAAAAAAAGTTCGTATCGCGTACTTGTCATATGGAAGGTTAGAGTCCGCAAAGTAGAATTCCACTGGAAGATTGGCGTTTAGGATGAATGTCGTGTGCGAGAGGATGGTTACATACCCTGCTTGCGTGCAGCGGTTAGTGACGCCTCGTCGTTCATATCCGCGTCTTCAGATGTTGGATGAACCTCTGTCGTGGATGCTGGGACGTCCTTGGGTGGTGTGGGTTCAACTGATACAGACATGACGATCGAGTTACAATAAGTCAAGCAAATTAAAAAAAACGAAAGCAACTGATGCGAAATGAACAAGACACAGAGGGAGGTGGTGAGTCAAAGTCTGCAAGACTCGGACTGCGTCAAGAACCGTCGTTTGCTTGACAAAAGGTTGAAGTTTTGACTTGACGATGAGACAGAGTCTGTCACAACCACTTCGGTATCTCGGCTAAAGCCGGATAGATAATCAAGGACTACTCTTCGACTGTGCGAAAACTCGAGTCCTTCACACTAAGACTATAAGAAAACATGGCGGTCGTTTCATTCAATTCTTTGAGTAATACAAGCCAAATACATCGATTGTCTGGGGCGAATGAATTCGGGAATCTACGGATCCGTAGTATTGAACAGAAAGGAGGAAGATCAGAACACAGAGAGTCATCGACGCTCGAAAGGCGTGAATGCGCTGCCCCGATTGATACACGACATCACTACTGTGAGAAGTAGACCGTAAGGTTTAACATCGTTCATCGCGCGGCCAGAACTTCCAAACGTCCTCATTAACTGTAACATTGCAAAAACCGACGTGACTTACAAGTTTCAACGCGAAAGAGCAAGCTACCCGTCGCGCTCACGGACGGCTTGAGGTGACTGCTAGTTGACTTGCCAGAGTCGCCAGTGGTGGAATTCCTACTCGAGCGAGCCCTCTTGGTGTATGTCTGGTAGAAGAAGTCGAGGAACAGGAGTAGATAGCTGAAGATAATTCCCCCGCCGACGATTCCCGCAGTTGGCGTACCGCTGCAGCCTCCCATGTTTGGAAGATATCTGGGGAACCAGTTAAACGCAGCATACTGATAACCTTCGATTCGATGAGTTAGTCATAGGTGACATTGGAACAGTTTGGTACACACTCGCAAAGGCCGCTGCTGAAAGGATGATCAGGAACTGAGTGATTTGCATTGTCGTAAGGTATTTCTTCCACTAGTGAAGGAGTTTGAGTGATGAGTGATGAACTGAGGGCTTGAATGGAGAGTGACCGTACCCAAAGTTTGGCACCGCCAGCGGTGGCATAGTAATAGTAATCTTCAAGCTAACTATGAGTGTGAGGTATGTTTGGCAGGGATAATGGACACGTACACATTAGAACATGAACGCCAAGGTTGAGGAATGCAGCGACCCAGCACTGAAACAATGCTCAGTGTGAAACTCCACTTCTGACAGACTCGGACTTACCACTGTTGCTCTCGCATTTAGCTGAACGAATGCCAGGACTGCGGTGGCAGCATGGTGGTATACATGCAAGAACGCTTTAAAGTCGCCAGTCAGTAAAGATCACCTCATAAACTTGGATTGAAAGTGAAACACTTACTGAGAGGCTTCTTTTTCAAAGCTAGAAAGACCGTGTCAAGGAGCTCATAGTACTTGAAGTAATAGTTCAGCATCAAGTAGAACTCCAATCTCTGGAAGCAACACGCGATATTGAGTAGGCTGCAATCAACCAAGCAACTAAGACTCACGTTCGTATAGGCCGCTGGCGCGCAAAGAGTGCCGTATGTGCCGATCTCGGGTTTGAGCCAATTCGACAATACCTCCTCACCCACGAGGAGCATGAGCACGAGACTGCCAGCACTCAATAATAGATTATGGGCTCGGAATATGGAGGTCAGCTGTAGTGGTGCTCTGTCCTTCATAGTTTTACGAGTCCCAAAGACGACTGCAAGATATGTCACAGTCATAGCTGCGACGACGGGCCATGTCGAAAACGGAGACTCCCCAGGAATATAGGACATATGACGACGTGGGATGGTATCGCGGTCCACGAAGTCGAAAGAAAGGAGAAAGTCGGCAAAGTAAGGCATGGTGAATCGGGGGTAAGGAGACAGGAGGGATTTAGTACTTGTATGGTTTCGTCTTCAACGCTGGGAAACTGAGCAGAGCGCTCTTGATCTGGTGTGAAGTGAATCGAGTTATCTGAGGCACATCCACCGATCACTGGGTGTTAAATCGAATGGGCAGTGACGGAATGTTGTTTAGCGATGGGGCGTGGTTGGTGACAAATTGCTATTTGGAGATATGAAATCGATCAGATGCCCTTGAAGGTTGTTCCGAGTTCGTGTTCTTGTCCGGACCTCCCTGAATGTCATGGCGGTGACTGCCAATGATCTGGATATGGAAGGTTTTGGCACTTGCGAGCCCCGGAAGTTGACACTTTTGTTCGTTTCAACGTTGACGCGTTATCCATTATCAAAAGGGGGCTAGCATGGCGGGGAACGAGGTGATGGTGACATTGACATCGAGCCAGTGTTCGGATGAGCCAGACCGTGAACCGACGCGCAGATCCAGTTCACGACCACATTGGTCAAAAATATAAAAGCCTCACGGAAGGTTAGCGATGTTATAGGGTAAGAATGTCAAGCTTCCCTGTCGTCCTGGCTCATTTCCTGCCAACTCATGACCAAAACCAGGTACCGGAGGTACAAATGACTCGGCAGAGGTTGAAACGAGGCCATCTACTCGCGATTCTAACCGAGCCGCAGTCGACAACTCTTCCGATTGGCTCGGAATGTGGGGACAAAAGGCTTAAACACCTTCACATTCAATTACAGGTACTTTTACGTGGCAGCCAATTCGAACCAGGATTGGTAGTGACAAAACAGGTGTATGAGCTCCCGGGCTCGGAGGGACTCCTTCATACTTCCATTCTGGCCGTTTTTCTGTCGTGATCAGATTTTCTTGAAGAGAAAAGAAGATGAATACTGACAAACTCATGTCACGAGAGTCCAGACATGACACAATCGGAAATACATGCGAACACGGCGCGTAGTTCTGTCATTGGCTATCGCATTCCTGGCCAGTATACGACGAGTGCCTAAGTACAGAATAGACCCGTGTCGGGGCCATCATCCTTCTGGAAACAATGTTTCACCCCATACTTTCCACCTTGCTCACTATGGAGACGATCACAACATTTGGCCAGCTGGGCTTCTTGGGCATCTTAGGATGCGCGGGTCTTTATGAGCTCTTCGTAAGGTACCAAGCCCGACGATTGCCACCAGGTGTCTGCGGTCTTCGTTGCCTCCTTGAGATCCCCGACGAGGCTGCTTGGCTCAAAATGTTCAAGTTTAACCAGCAGTATGGTCCGTCGTGTCCCAGTGACTCTACTCCCCCTACTATCACTGATCCCTCACAGGGGATCTTGCAAGTGGGTCTCTGTTTGGCTACAACGTCATAATCATCGGCTCTGCCAAGGTCGCTGAAGACCTCCTTGAGAAGCGTAGCATTAACTATGCCGATCGCCCTAGGTCCGTCATGTGTGGTGAACTATCAGGGTGGGGGAAAATCATGTTACTTTCCAACTACAACGACTGGTTTCGGACTCACCGGAAGTGGATGGCTCAAGACATTGGGAGCTACGCCAGCGTGGCAAAGTTACATGGGATGATCGAGTTCGAAACTCGAAGGTATCTTCGATGTGTACTCGACGATCCGGACGGGACCCAAGCACATGTCCGAAAGTAAGCTCCGCACGTCTTTCTTTCATTCCGTTGCTGACTAGGTATCAAGGAATCTTACTTCTATCATCCTGCGTCTTTCACATGGCTATGTAACTCGGGACGGAGATGACCCTCTTGTCGAGTTGGCCCACGAAGCCAACTCACAGCTGTCATTGGCAACCGCACCGGGCGTATACTACGTCGATTTCATTCCATTGAGTAAGTAAATTCTACCCCCATCCCGTTCGGAGGGCTCGAGCTAGTTCTCAGTGAAGCACATTCCTTCTTGGCTCCCGGGTGCCGGATTCAAGAGAAAGGGCAAAGAATATGCTGCTGTTTTGACGGACTTGTTAGAAATCCCTCACAGTTACGTGAAATCACAGTTGGTACGTACATCGACATCCATTCAAATCTGGGAGAATGCTGACCGCAGTTTCTGCAGGCCGCTGGGACAGCGCTGCCCTCATTAGCTTCTCGAATATTGAGCAAGCCTGACCTAACAGATGAATTAGAAGACAGTGCTAAATGGGCCACAGCAACGATGTATCAAGGTATGAATGAATTGTGTCGCTGCTCCATTCCACGAGTTAAACAATTTTCGTCGTAGGTGGTGCGGACACGGTAGGGGTCTTCGCTCCTAATGGAACATCATTCGCTACAGCCTCTTCTAGGCAAACTCTGTCGCTTTTGCATTCTATCTCGCTATGACACTCCACCCACGCGTCATGAAGAAAGCACAACAAGAACTGGATTCGATTGTTGGTACAAGTCGATTACCGACATTCTCTGACAGGGCGTCTTTGCCATACATTGAGGCTGTATTTACGGAGCTCTTACGCTGGCACCCGCCTGGTCCAATGAGTTGGTCTCATCTCGTTCCGGAGCATACCTCGGACTCATTGCTCCATAGCTATGAGGTGCACGAGAGTCGACGACGAGTACAACGGGTATCTTATCCCTGCAGGTTCCTACATTCTGGTCAACATTTGGTAAGCCAATATCACTCCACAATTGCATCCTTGGCACGATGTTTACACGGAACCAGGGCCATCCTGCGTGACCCGAGGACGTACACGGATCCGCTCGAATTCAAACCAGAACGGTTCTTGGGAGATGATCCGGAGCGTCATCCTGGGAACGCGTGTTTCGGGTTCGGACGGCGGTGAGTGTCGATTCTGGCCAACCATATGGTGTGTTGACCCCACGAGGCTTCTTTGCGTAGGCGATGTCCAGGTAAGCGTCGGCGATCATCTCTCAGGTGACACGGATAAACATACACGTTTCCCTCGTAGGCTATTTCCTTGGACACTCTTCCGTATGGCTGATGTGTGCTCAAACGCTTGCTGCGTTTGACATCTCGAAACACGTTGAGAACGGAGCTGAGATCACGCCGGAGCACAACTTGGTGGGCGAGACGATCGTGTTCGTTATCAACTCCCGTGCCCTTGATGTGGCGGTATATCTTTTTACTGACATATGTCCGTTTCCCAAGTCATCAGGCACCCTTCAAGTGTTCCATCAAGCCTAGATCACTAGAGGCCAAGCATCTGGTAAGACAAGCGTTCTCGCTGTCGGATTGGTCACAACCGTGATCGGATGGAGCTAATTATCCATATATGTATAATATTGTGTATCATCTTTTTGGATGACAGTTTGACTCTTTGGTTCCAGATTTCGTGGCACGAAGTGACACAAGAATTGATCTCAGATAAGATCTTGTACAGCATATGTACAACATAGAACCCTAAACCTGCTCTAAGTATATATAGCTTTCCCCAGACACCATCTCCGAGGTCTTATCTAGATTGATCCCGGCCGGATCGTGTTCGGTCGAGTGAAAGATCGATCAAAGTCGATGACAGTTAATAAAGTGATTGACAGAGGCCATCAGCAGTTAGAATCATATACAGTACCCCGACATCTTGGGTCTGTCTACGGCCCGAGACTAAGTTTGATATCGACTCACATGCCACACACCAGGGTTCGCAGTGCCCCCCCTAGCAAGAAAGGCCGCTTCAAACCCATTTCAGGGTGTACCTTCGACACGAACAGCATCCGAAATAAACGTCATCTCTCTCATGCCACGGAAGGGTTCATTCTGGGTGAATACACCCGCTCGAGTCGTGTGACATGAAATGTGGATAACATGAGCAGTGACTGAGTACAAGACCGGAAAGGTGGCTAACGTTACTACTTGGTAGCAATCGTCGGAGAAGTTGCAACGTGCAGTTCTTGTTCGGTTGGGTGAAAACTTCTGCAGGGTTTGCCGGCCCGAGGCTGGCCCGGAGACCTCTGAGGTGCCCACCTGCCATCACGGCTCACTTTGCCATCCTACAGGCAATGGCAAAGGGACGCGTGCCACCTCGCTTCGTTCTCGCGCAAGACCACTGGCACATGATATATTGATACCTGGTCCACACCGATCCTGCGCCGCTTCGTTCCTCGGCCTACGTGTACCCACATTCTCAGGCTCCAAAGTGCATGATTAAATGGTACAACGTTCTACATGTTCTACACACAACATCAAGGACAAATACACGATCCAATCATTGTGTTGAAAGTTGTAATCTGTGGTGTGAACAAGCGTTCGTCGGAGCTTTGATTCAACCGGAACACGAAGAGGGAAAAAAAAAAAGGAATCTGTATTGTTCTATCTCACATGGATAACTCAGGGTATCCGAAAGTTGAGATTTCGCTATAGCGAGCGATGCGAAGATGCTGGCTAGGCGGTACGACACGTTCTTCCAACCCGTGAGGCACACCTCCAAGGAGAATTCCGACTCGTTTCATGGCCAGCAACTGCAAAGAATCTCAGCCAAGAAAAACCTAAATCAGAACAAGACACGTACGTTATGCGCGGAGTTACCGTGGTCGTAAAGCCCTCCGAAGAACGCAGCAGTAGCATCTTTTCCGACGTTCTTCTTCAAGAGAACAGGGCCACCAGGGTGCTTGTCAAAGAAGTCCCCGATATCGTGAATATATCCGGCGATACAAATCAATGAGCGTGACTCTGCCTGCCGTTGATCTGAGAAACGATTATCAGGTTCCGTTTCAAGTGTTTGGCGGACCACCTACAATCTTCCCATGTGATAACTGGCAGATCGGGCTTTTCAGCAGGCCAGGAAAGCGCTTCTTGTTTCTGACGAAGACGCTTGAGCTGGACAGTCAATTCTCCTTTCTGAACTTCGTTGTCGGAAAACGTCTACAATGGCATATTGGCAAGGGAGTTCGTCAATTTGACAGGTGTAGATCTACCTTGAGATGTGTCGCGAGACCAAGTTTCTCGCATGACCAAAGGAACCACTTGGTAGGGTCGTACTGATACCACTTGTAGCCATTTCGGTAATCCATTGGAAATTGGTGGTGAAAGTTGTGATAACCCTCGCCCATTGTAATGACCGCAGTAAGGACGCAGTCCTTGGGACTCAACTTGTCGTCGTATGGCTTATCGCCGAGCCAGTGACACAAGGAATTGACGCAAAACGTGGACTGAAGGAAATGTTCAGATATGCGTTTTAGGGGTATTTGAGAGAAGTATACTTGCGTGTTGTACGAAAACCAGTCGAACCAGACCCGCCCACACGAAACCACCCCGCCAGTCACCCCATCCGTAGCCTGCCACACATGTAGGCACTGCGATGGCCATAATGAAGGCCAGGAGGAGATAGTACTTGTGTTGCCATTTGACAACAGGGTTCGAGCGGAGGTCACTAACATCAGCAGGACCCGGCTTTCGTCGTGGCTTGAAGAGCATCCAGCCCATATGAGAGTAAAGAAGACCCTTACGTGCGTCATAAGGATCGAGATCGGTGTCCGTGTACCGATGGTGGGCACGATGGCCACGAGCCCACCACGCGATAGAGCCTTCGACGACTCCGGCACCGAGTATAGCGAGAATGTACTCAAGTGTCCTAGTTGCCTTGTAGGCTCGATGAGTCCATAAACGGTGGTATCCTGCCGTTAATCCTAATAACTCCGCGCTCAGTATCACTAGACATCACACCCGCGAAGGTGACGCACCGAAACCGGTAAGGTGAGAGTAGATAACAAACCAGATAGCGGTCTCTCGCCGGAAAGGGGTTGAAAGCGAGCCAATGAAGCCCATCGTCGGGGGGACAACCAAGATAAAGACATGCAGCCAGTGAAGTTCTTTGTACCAGTTACTCCGTGTAATCGGCGAAAGTGCTTCCTGGTGCTTGAGAGTGTAAGACACGAAGTTGTCAGGAACTGCTTCAGCAGGTATGTGGTCGGGATTTTCGATGAAAAAAGGTTCATGAGACTTGGTCTCCATCGCAGAAACGATCGGACAGTTGCGTCCGCTCAGAGCAGAATCACCTGTGTTTCGCCAGAGTCGTCATTTATACCAAATATTGACTGCGAATTCGACGGGCTAGGGCACACTGTCCCGATCGGTAAGGTTCGCTCAAAGCCGATTAATGCGGGACATCAATAAAGTCAGATAAAGAATGTAACTTACTAGAAAAGAACCGAGGACTCGGAAGGACTGACCGGAGAGACTCGGAGCTCCGAATTCGGACGCGAGCAAGAGCCCGATCGCGAGACTCAATGGATGGAAAGATATCGGAGTCACGGTGACATTTGCAAATATCGGGAATTGGGAGGTGAACGACGCATGCTCTGTTCGTGAAGCATCAGACGCCCATGAATGCATGACAGTTGTTGGATCATCGGGAACGTGGCGTGGTACGGTATGTGACAACTGCATCGTGAAATTTTCCCATAACTTCGTCTTGAGCTGTCTCGAGCTGTTCCGTCGCTGGCGGGATGACCTTCAAAGTTACTCAGTTGATGATTTCTGACAGTTTCTGACAAGTGTACCCGAAGGTGATTCAAATCAATAATGCCGGTCAGGAGCTGCCAGATGTACCAATGTGAAATGACGTGTTGGTGACAGATGTTCGCCTTCTGGATGAGCCTGACTTGGCAAGTACTAGGTGAAACCTTCGAGTTGGCCTCGGCCCGGGGAATCCCACTTGCCATGACTTACTACTTCAAGTAACTGTTGCCACTTCAGTCGACGTCGACTCGACGACTCGATTACTTACATTTCAACGGTGACAGGATCCACACTTTGGCAGTTGACACGACTCTTGAGCTGGGGCAGCCTCGTGGTTTTCGCATGTTCTGCGGTGAATGCCAAACTTATTATTTTTACGCGAGCTTTGCCAGTGCGCTCTGATCGCGCTGAGGAAGTGATTTTTGTGTTCGTCATGCTTCCCGATCGCGAGTCCAGATAGGTACGATTGCAGAACAATAAACCCCAGCTTCCGTGAAACTGACCCTTGGCGGTGCAGTTATGGTGCTTCCGTCCGACCGCCGTTTCATTAATATTAATTTCTCTATGTAGAACGAGCTGGGTCGCCGATCTGAATCGAGTCGTTCGGACATACGGTGTAGAGTGGTTTGCAGCCTTGCAGGTGTCCAAATTGTCCGCGGATATCTTCCGTTCATCTCACGCCAACAGGACCAGAATAGGACGAACAGTACTGTGGACTTTGGGTGAACTTAAGGAGACTACTGAGAAAGGAGTCTTGTCTTCCCCCATCACCACTAGCTAGCCCGGACAGCCCTGTGATTGCGGGCATCATGGTTGAATCACCTGTTCACATCTCTCTCAGCGAAGCAGCCAGCGATACGCTAGAAAGTCACGCTTCCTATGCCCTTCAGCACGCAAAAGTGCGTCCGCCGGTTACATGGTCGAACTGGTGGAGGGAAGCAGAGTGGGTGCGTTTTACCCTGATAATAATCATGCCGCCGCTTGCTATCATCGGCGCTTTCTTTACCCCTCTCCGTCACGAAACGATGGTTTGGTCGGTAGTGTATTATCTCATTTCTGGCCTGGGTAGGTCGCGTCACTCGACGAAATCGTTCAGATGCTGAAAGACGTACTAGGTATCACAGCGGGGTACCATCGGTTGTGGGGTCATCGGTCGTACAATGCAACAATCACGCTCGAGATCGTTCTCGCCTTCCTAGGTACCGCATGTGTTATGGGCCCTATAATCTGGTGGGCACGCTTGCACCGCGCACATCATAGATATACCGATACAGCCCTCGATCCTTACAACGCACGCCTCGGATTGTTCTGGACGCATATCGGTTGGGTCATCTTCAAACCAAGATGCAAACATGGCAGAGTCGATATCGACGACCTCAAAAACAATCGTATCGTCACATGGCAACTTCGTTACTATCCCTGGCTGGTTTTGCTCACCGCTGTCATCTTTCCGTCTGCCATAGCTGGGTTAGGCTGGGGAGACTGGAAAGGCGGTTTTGTCTATGCAGGACTATTACGACTCTTTTTCGTACACCAGGTTAGCTTCAGTCACTGAAATGGAAGAGAAGACTTACATTTATGATCCAGTCCGCTTCGTGTGTTAACTCTCTTGCCCATTGGATTGGCGACACGCCTTTCGATGATAAGCATTCGCCAAGAGACCATCTATTGACCGCTCTCATAACGCATGGAGAAGGCTACCACAATTTCCATCACCAATTTCCCATGGACTATCGCAATGCAATACGGTGGTATCAATATGATCCCACAAAGTGGTTGATCTGGACATGTGAAAAACTTGGTCTGGCTAGCCATCTGAAGGTAAGGCTACTTCAAGTTCCCACTACAAAGAATCTCTTTGTTTTGACATTACGCCAGACATTTTCAGACAACGAGATTCGCAAGGGAGAGCTTACGATGGAGCTGAAGCGATTTCGCCAAAGACAGGAAGCTTTGGCTTGGCCCAGCCAGAGCGGTGGCTTACCCGTGATAAATTGGGTTGATTGTAAGTGATGTCATCGTTGTGGAGAACCAAAGCTAATATGCAAATAGATCAGTCCCAGGCTCGATCGCGTGCTCTGATCTGCATCGCTGGGTTCATCCATGATGTCGAAGATTTCCTTGGTGATCACCCCGGAGGACGTCAACCTTTAATGAAGCACATTGGGAAGGATGCAACCTCAGCGTTCTTTGGAGGGATATACGACCATAGTCATGCTGCTCACAATGTCAGTGTCCGACTACCATCTACTTTAATCCTGATCGTCTTACTGTGGTTATAGCTATTGGCCATGAAGCGAGTTGGTGTTCTCCGTGGGGGAGTTCCCCATATCTCGGAAGAGCAGCTTGTTCCGCCAAGCGAACGCCTGCGTGTTGCTCACATGAACGACTTGAGAACCAGCGCTCACTAGAACGACAAAGCAAGCCCGATCCTTTCCATTCACGCACCAGCTTTGAGTTCGTCTTTCCATAAACTTGTACAGCACATGTGCCAATACCGACTGGTGAACGTTGTGTTGTAACTTACCTTTCCTTGTAAACATCATTGGTGAAACTAAGTTACTTGATAGACATTGTGGATTATGACATTCGAGTCCGCAAAGAGTCGGATGCATGTCCTATTCCAGGGGAAACACGAGACCTTTGTCATATATCCCCACTAGACGATACCAGCGCTAACCCTATCTTGAGTTCAAGACGATGTGTCTCTTGAGACTCTTACTATCTTTTTACTTCCATGTTATTGCGACCTCCCCAACTAACGGGGACTTTGTGTTCAGCGGCCCCTACCTACCGGGATCACCATCGCAGAAGTGACGATGCGTGTGCTTGATCATCAACGGGATCTCATAACAAACTGCCAAGGCTTCAAAAATTGCAACTACACGTCGATTTGGTCGGGGTTATCTTATGTGAGCTTACGCTCTCTACATTGATAAGTTATACATCGATCTGATCACCAGATGTTCATACAACCTGCGACTCCAATATGGATAGCCTCTAGCTTCGTCAAGTTTGCTCTGCGCCGTTCTTCAATGTGACCACTGAGGGGTTCAATCCACCATCTATCCCCGTCCGGAACGTCCCTCCAACGACCAGCCAAAAACTCGCGATAAACATCTAGACTCTCCGAAGTGTTTCGTAGCGTATGTGGATGAACCCAGTGAGGAGGAGGAAACGCGTGCGAATATGACCCTGACGTTGTTGATGAACTTGGTGGCTTTGAGAATCCTTCAGAGGCCATCACTATCGCAGGCGGAACGGTGATCCGTCCCACTTTGAAACAGATCCGGGATACGGTGAAACAGTTCAGCACTTCTTCCGACTCGGGGTTCAAGTCGAGAGGAAGAGAAGGGGGGATGTGGACGTGACTCTCAATGTTTCCGTCACCATTCAATTCGTTGGATTCCGAGTCGCTGTTGACGATCGGTGTCGAGAGTCCACTGGACAGAGCAGGGTTTTTCGACGAGGTCGACGAGGCGGTCTTACTATGTGCGCTTTTGGGACGGGAAGTGAAACGACAGATGAGATATAGCTTAAATGAGAATCGTCAGCCATCGACTCGAAGTAAGTTACTCGAGAACAATACCCTACCCATTTTTGATCCCACGCTCCTATCGACAGCTTCATCTCATAACTCGCCCATCGCGGAATCTCGCGAAGGAATTGATAATGTGTCGCTGTGTTTACCTCGGGTTAGCGGGATCGTAAAACATCAATACCAGGGAATGGCTCACATCCCAAGCCGACCCATCCACCGGCGTTCACAAACGTCGGCCACGCTGCAAGACCAAACTTTGATAGGGCAGCGTCACGAGCCTGGATAACAAAAGTCATACTACGGCCGAGATCCACGTAGCTCAAGCACATACCTTTGCATAACTCGAGTTGTTAAGATGTCCAAACCAATCGGTGTCATCAGGACCTTTTGCACAGTTGAGTCACCTCGACGAAACGGCACGCGCGACATCGTCAAACGCCATACGAGGACTTGGACTCACTTGCCCATGACTTGCATGTCGCTGTGAAATCGAACGGATGCGCGCCAACTGGACAGACAGACTCCAGTTGACTGACGACTGTCTTGTGTCGCGTAGCAGAAGGACGTAATAAGAGTCTGTGTTGGATGGATAGGATGCGGTATTTGCATCGCACGATGCCAAACGGGAGTAGCACGTTGACTGGTGACCGATGTGATCGTCAGCATGTTCGTCAGGCGATGAGGATGACCTTACTGTGCCAGACCAGCGGAAAAGAACGAGCGTTGATGAGTAGGAGTCCGCCGACGATGGCGACGATGGCGAATGTCAATGTGATCAGGATCCACCCTTCGGGAAGATACCCTGAAAGTAAAGGGCATGTAAGCATGCCAAACATCATCTGGATCAAGCCTAGCTTCCGGGTGGGCAGCTTTGTAGGGAACTACAACACGGAAGCTGCGCAGGCACATGAACCGTTTAAAGTTACCTGCAGGGGCTCAAGGGACCATAATCACCTCCAGCACAGTTCAATTCTACCTGCCCGGTTCGTTGAAAAATATCGAATTGTCGATATCACTGGCAGCCTGCAGGGAGTCGAGCCAACGCATGTCCGCCGAACTGGGCTTGGGCTAACAGCCTCACGATCTAGATTCAATTGATCCTCGGCACCACTAACCTTACCTCCACGTTTACATCATTGCTCAGCGTTCAAGTTGACAGACAATGACAGACAATGACATGACGGAAATTGCGGGGAGATTCCAGATCATGATGTTCCTGGGCGGATCAGATGACGGCATCAGTGTCATGGGCACGTGTGAACTTGTCGCGAGTAGGAGGTGGGCATCCCTGCCAGTGCCACACCATGGTTGCTTCCTCCCTCCCCCGGGCCCCCATGCCCACCTCCAAATCACTCATGCAGTTCCCTGCCTATCACTCGACGACGTTCCACATACCAAGTGAGGTCGTTAATTGTGTTGAACAAAGATACGACGTACTTGCGCATCCGCTCCATGTCAGTGGCACAGCATCAAGTCGAACGTCTACTGATGCTGACTACGCGCTAAATACTGGCGACTCCTCTTGTATCTGGCAAACAACGTTAGTCAATAAAGCCCGCGCCGAAACGGACGACTCACCCATGCTTTATCATCTCCGGGCATGTATTTCCTCGGAGGTCGTTTAAAACACGACACTCTCTTCACATCCTCCTCTCCATATAGTGGGAAGACTATCCCCAGCTCGTAGTTGACGACCTAGTTCACAACAAGCAGTATTCAAATTCATGTTCAAAACGAGTCAGCGAGGCGCATGCACATTGAAGATTGAGACCAACGTTTAGAGTGGGGTTGAACCCAGAGCCCGAGAGTGTTCCCCACGCAGACGGGGTGAAGTTGTGGGAACCGACGTACGCCCATCCGATGGCTTCCTTCTCAACCACTTTCACGACCTCTTCAACATCACTTTCTGATTCGGTTTCACTGTCTGAGATCACGATAACCTTCGATTTGCCTTTGTCTGAGGTACTTTGGTGCGGAGATCTACCCTTGGGTGCAGACCTTGACGAGCTAGCGAACGGGGTATTCTTTTGCCGAAAGGTTGCAATGATCATCTAGAGGGCATTGCAATGATGTCATTAGTGCAAACGTTGTGAGATCGAACCTTGGTGTGCATCAACACCCGCCCGCCGGTACTATTCGAGTCATGAAAGAGCTCCCTAGGAAACTTTGCTGCCTTCCACTGGTTGGTGCGACAGAACATCGTTCCTCCGCCCTATCCAAACAAGCTAAGCCACGTCAAGGTATCGAACACAACGCGCTTACGGGTTCACCCAAAACGCTTTCTTTGACTGTCTTCAAGCTCGGAAAGACAATCTTGACAGACGGCCAAGGGAGCTTCGTCCTCTGAGCCTTGGATTCGTCCAGCCAATCGGCAGCTGACTCGCCACGTGCGGACCAATGAAACTCGTTCATCCATTGCGTTGAGTACATTCCAATACTTGAGCCCTATTCCGCATTCGATCGTCAGCGAATTTGCAATGTGCATACTGACGCAGATCCCACCTGACACTCAATGACCAGCCCCTTCGCCGCCTTGCCTTTCCCAGTACGCAGGCCCATATCTCGCACGGCTTTCATGAGGCGCGTGTGTCCAGTCTGGATGATGGAGGACCATCCTTCATGTTTTCCTGCGACGGATGGGATGAGTTTGACCTCAACTTTGGAAAAATCCCACTTTGACCGCAAGTCGTGGATGGTTTGGAGTGGGAGTTTGGGATGCTGGAAGGAACATTAAAAGATAGGCTGACAGGGGAGGTTGCACTTACGTCATGGGCTAGCAGGCTTGCAAGTGCTGGGCGTATATTAACTGCATGCAAGACTTTCTCCATGATAGACGGAAAGTCTTCCACTGCTTTGGATTTATCATGAAGGGGTTGTGGGCGTGGTGGAACGTCCTGCAGCCAGACTGCCTGGGGAGGTCTGTTCGTCAGAGATGATGGGACAGATATGCGCTCAAGAGAAACGAACATTTTCGATATCCCGCCAATCATAATCTATCAGGTTTGCAGTAGATATAACTACCCGGAGGCGGCCAGTTTTGTAGAAGATCTTCGTGCCATCAACACGCCGTCAGAAACATGGCAGGCAGACTCACCAACATAAACTTCGAAACAACGATCATTTTGCTCGGAGCATAACACTGAAGCAATCACAACACGTACCTTCATGTGCTGACACCCTCGACCATATCTCAGGAATGGGACGGTCATGATCCAGTTGGGAAGGATATTCTTGATGGCGGCTTCTCCAGTTTGATCAGGCTGTGATGCAATAATGACAGGTGTGCGCGGGTCAAAAAACTCATAAATCCATGACACCGATGTTGAATAAGAAGATATGATGGCGAATGAAATCTCAGCTTTCTTCAACAACAAAGGTTGAGCATTGGGGTTGACATTGATTGTGGCATGAAGCACGCACAGGACCGAGAACTTCCGTCAATCTAAATGTTGCCTTGCCGTCCTCTCTGGGAATTGAATATTTGTTGGCTGTTGGGCGGAGTTCACCATCCCAGAAGAGTTGATCGATGACAGGGATTGTCTGTGGGTTGGTCGCCTTCGAGCTAGACGTCCCTTGCAGGCTAGACCTCGACGAGCTGCTCGAAGTCGAAGACACAGACTGCGTCTGGCTTATTCCGAGATCAGTTCGCTCACAAACAGATGAGAAGCGCTGCCTCTTAACAGGTGACCGCCGTGACCCGTCCGTCGCGTCTTCTTGCTCATCTCCGCCGCGGAGGCGTTTGAGTCTCTCCAGCCTTTCTTTCTCGAGATTGGCACGGTCAGACAGAAATTGCGATGCCCCGGACGAAACAGAGGTGGTAGCACTCTGGAGAGTATTATCCTGGATCTTCGATTTCTGAGCGGTGGCAGAGTGTTCTTGAGAGTCAGCCTTGGAGGCCTCGATAGCGCATTGGAGATCTTTCTGGAATTGGGCTTCATCCTCGTCTATTTGATCCTCAGGAGGACCATCGCTCTGAGGTATGCGCGGCAGTTTTGACTGTTCCGACACCAAGCTGAGAGCCAGCGCACTAAGTGAACTTCGTTGGTTGGTCAAGGACATCGGGTTCAAAGTCCACTTCACCTTTGGAGGTCTTCGTCATGGTCCATCCCTAGTGTTGATTGCGGAGACCGACGAAGCGGGTCAACTTCAAACTTCAAAGACAGGTTCAATGATGGAGTCAATTGTCAGAAACGCGATCACGTGAAAGTAATAAACTCAAAATTGTGATTCAACTGGGGAGCGCCGCCTGCGGGGGCTGCCACCTTGCTTGCGTACGATTCAGAGTATTATTTACATGGCAGCATCATGTTGATCTCCTTCGTTCCTTGACGTTGACGAACCCCAACTGCCTCAGACCTGACTTCTCTGCATCACCCTGGGACTCAGCAGTTCTCATCACCCCTCGTAACGGTGTCCGAATTGAATGGAATTGGAATGCACTTCGCAAGCATTGTGCAATCCACGCTCAACAATTATTTGTTCTTTCTGCTGAACGCCAGACGCAATCTCACTGCTGCAGAATCACAAGCAGTAGGATGACGTGTCGACAAATCAGACAACAGCGAACTCCCGTCTTTGTTGGAGATAGCGATCGGAATGCCCGTTCTCATCACACACAATCTAAACACGGAGAACGACATCACCAACGGAGCTCGCGGAGTGGTGACCAACATCATTTTCGAGGCAACAGAGGCATCTACTTCACGAACGCAGTCAACTGTCTACCTTCGTCACCTTCCTTTCTGCGTTCTCGTCAAATTAGATCACTCTGGCGCCCCACGATTCGCCGATGAAGACGACCATGTCATTCCTATCTTTCCGTTCAAGAAGAGCTTCCGCATCTCTATTATCGAGCATGGGAAGAAAGTGACACGGACCGTTTCACGAAAACAGCTTCCTGTTGCTGCTGCTTATGCACTAACCGACTATCGTGCGCAAGGTCAAACTATTCCCGCTGCCATCGTAGACCTTGCCTCTCCTCCAACCGGCAAACTCAACCTATTCAACATATACGTCGCGTTGTCACGTTGCAAAGGACGGGAGACAATTCGTCTCCTACGTGATTTTGACGAAAATACTTTTCTCTCTCCTCAAATTCCTCAGTTAGCAGCTGAAGATGATCGACTCGTATCTTTAAACAAGAAAACACTCCAATGGTGGCAGCAGCAATCGAATTCTTTATAGAAGAAAACGACACGAATAAAGTAAGCGTTTCCTGCTACTCGAGACGGAGTTCAAGTTGATTGTATGGGAAACACATTTGTATCACAGCATTTTTCTCCGTGATCAACTATCGAACGTGAAATCGAAGGCATGTGGTCCATTGTCTCCAACTGTCATCGCGGATAGGATTCGGTCTTGGCGCTACCCGAACGCAAGTGGCTTTTGCATTGCTGAGCTGAGGACTGATCACAATGCAGTCCTCGATCTTAGATCACGTTATTCCGGGGCACGCTTCTCTTGTACTGTAACTTCAACGAGTCTTTGTCGAGGAGATATATGTAACAAATCTCACATCGATTTACACACCGAAACGAACCTGCAGGAGCTCTCGTCAAGCGACAACTTCATTGTTCACTCTCCAGGACAGACTCGGAGTATCGTAAACTTCTGATATCATCAGTCGCATTTGGTCGACTTCGACATCGTTTCAATAGCGAACCGTAGAGGAGCCAACGGATGTGATGAACAGCAATTCTGAATGACGACGTCAAGGACGAAATACTGTAATACACGACTAATCACGCTGAGTCTCCAAACATGACCTTACATAATTGAATCACGTGAAGGTGATGAAGTCCAACCAGCATGACCTTGCAAGCAAGGTAATGAATACTTCAACTTGGCAACCGCCGAACCAAGGCTACACGTACGGAGGTAAAAAAGGTACCTTGAATGTTTTTATTTTTGGGCATACAGACTACCTACCCTGAATACAGCAAAGATATGTTTCGTCAGAGATCGAGATATGAAATTTTATGTATCCTCTACGGCTAATTTGGTTAGAAGATTCCTAAAAGGATACATGTTGGATGTGTGTTGGATATTGTGTATGAGATCTCCATCGTGGAAACGAGACCAACATACAGTGGATATGCCAGCCATCACTCATGGTTGATCCTTGGAATGAACATAGAATGCTCTAGGTTGTGCTAGTATCGACATATGAATCATAAAACACTATTTGGCACACGCGTGCAGGAAGAGAGTGATATACAACATGTCAAGTAATTGGCGAGTATCTAGACAGTAAGATGGGATTCTCGTCTGCCACACCCCTCCTCACAGCCGGGCAGTCTAGGAGTTCATCCTGGAAAATCTGACCAATAATGCTGAACGAGAGTCAGTAATGTGTGACAAACGGACAAGGCTCGGAAAGCACGTACTTTTTGATTCAGTGGTCAGGCAATGGTGTTTCCTGGCCAAGCGTACTGAATAACTTTAGTGAGTTAGAAAGGTCTGTGTGCACGAGAACTGACCTTTTCTATAATGTGAAACTTGATGTTTCCGAGCCGTTGCAAGCCAGTGATGTCCTATGGAACTTCAGTGCTCAGCACTGAAGCCCAGTGAAAACTGGTTCTGGGCCAGTGTGAGCAGGTGTGACGAGATCTCAATTTTAAGATTTCCATGTGACAAGATGTGACAAGGTGTGAAACTTTGTGTTCATAATGTTGTGTGACGTGATGACGACGCGACGTGTGTCGATATCAATACAACGTTCGAGCTTATCAGTCCGACCTCGTTGCATCACATCGCCCTTTCGACGCCTGCAACGCCTCCACAACGAGGCAAGACATTAGGCAATTCTACTGTACAACCTTGTAATACATTTTTCTTCCCCTCGCGTGCGTGACATTTCCACTTACACAACCATTTGAGTTCGCGAATCTCATCCATCCGAGAAGTACTGTTTGAGTCCTCCTCTGCTTACATTCATCCTGTAGAATGGATACCGGGCCATCGGCAAGTGGCTCGTCAGATCAAGTCAATCAACTCGTATGTCTGTGTCGAAAATACTGCAATGGACAGCCTCGCCTCGTCTCGAAGGCGCCATTCTATTGACACTTTGCCGAAGCTGGAGAAGACGAACAGAATCAACTTGATTCTGTGAAGACGAAGACGCCCGATGCTGCCCGTGCTTCACTTACACGTGAACTTGTCCGTCTACCGCTAGAAGATCATCACCAACAACTTGAAGCTGGACCCAGTCGGCAGCTAGTATCCCGGAGTTCTCAATGAGCGGAAACGCAGCGAGAACTGGCAAAGAGAGCTCGTGAACTTCCCGATTCACAGCGTCGTGTTGGGAAGAGAAAGTGTGCTCGAATGAAGGAGAATATTCCCATTGTAAGCTCTATTAGTATCTGTGTCTTGTTCGTGGAATAAAAATTATATGTGTCGCAGTCCGAGCCAGCCGTTCGGAAGCGAGAGACGCTGCCTCCACCTAAACGATCCCCTTCTCTATATCAATTCAGAGCGTCTCCACCATCCTCTCCCGGTATCAATCGCTTCCGATCACCTTCACCTATCCATCCTGATCCTCCCAAGCATTCCCCTGAACATTCTCCCGAGCGTTCCCCTCGACGATCGCTGTCTTCTCCTCGTCAAGATCCCGATCCTCCGGAGCGCTCTCCATCACCTGAACGACCGCCGGGTCCTGAAAATCTGCCGCCCCCACGAGAGCGCGCTCGTCGTATCGTCTACAACAGAAGGTGACCGCCTCTTGTTGATCTCGATGAGCTCTCGC
The DNA here is from genome assembly GCA_038089555.1 of Chalciporus chontae. Classification (NCBI taxonomy): domain Eukaryota; kingdom Fungi; phylum Basidiomycota; class Agaricomycetes; order Boletales; family Boletaceae; genus Chalciporus; species Chalciporus chontae. The sequence goes on along the minus strand of JBBPLD010000190.1, from coordinate 6,360 downwards.
GGGTCACCGTTCTCGCAAAGCTACAACAGGGTCTTGCTTTCATCAAAATACTCGAGAATGCTTCTCTTGACGATCCGTTCGCAAAAATGACGACCGCAATGCTCCAACGGCTTCAAAACTCACCCGAAGCTCCCATCGAAGTTGATAATCCTGGCAGCCGACACAGTATCTCTACATACATCGCCCTCGAGCATGCCTCGCAGAAGGCTTACGATCACATCATCACGTCCACGAAGAGCAGTTTTGCTGGGGCCCCTGGAGTCGATAATTGCCTCAAATTTTTCATGCGGTTGAGAACCTTATTGCGGCATATACTGGGATCGAGCCGCTTGAACACAATATGTGCCCAGACTCTTGCGTAGGGTTCACCGGACCATTCGCGGACCTTACGGAGTGTCCAATGTGCGATAAATCTCACTGGAACGAAGCGAAGTTTCAGGCGAGCAATGGCCGACTCAAGGTTCCCGTGAAGACCTTCACAACGCTCCTGCTTGGCCCATAACTACAAGCACTGTATCGAAATCCCGAAAGCGCACGCGAGATGCGCTACCTATACATCAGGAAAAATCCCCTATGCCATTTGGCACCATATGTAGCTATATGTAGATATTTGATGCTATAATTCACTATAGGTGCTATATGGCTCATATGGCACAAAGGCAAAAGTCACCCTTTAAATGGCATCATATGGCATCAATATGGCACATATAGTGACAAATAGCAGTTATGGAAAACATATTTTAATCCAATACCTTTTCCTTTTTTCACCCTTTTTCACTCTTTGTGCCAGAATTGAAACAACCCAAAACCAATTAAGGATCAGGTCTACACTTTCACTAGCGAGTGAGGGAGAAATGAAGAAGGAGGCACTGAGATAGGACGGTTGGTTCTGAGGAAAAACCAAGTGAACTAAGCTGGGGTTTACCAGCCGTTCCTTGGGGTTTATATACTATCCTATGTGTGTACATGTTTGTACACTAATCAGACTATATAAGTAAATACCCTAGACCCATGGGAATGTAGGTATGGAGACGAGGCAATGTACATAGCCGAGACGGAAATGAAAGAGTTCTGATGGAACATTCTGATACATGAGGCAAAGGCTGTGGCATAGCCATGCACAGCACGGAAATTAATAGATAAGGTTCCCGATCTAAAGGCAGTGTTGACACTGGTGAGAAAATAATGTAACTATATTGGGCGACCGTGTGAATAGGAAGCACACGTGTCTGGGATCATCTAGATCAAGATAAGATAAGATGAGTAAAGTGAAAACGACTAAGTCCGGTGAAAGTGCTTGTATGGAGATAGCGCTGTAACAAAGTGGCATTGAATGGAAAATTTATCCCGGCGTCATCGGAGGTCCGCGCGCCTCGCTCACTGAGACAGAAACAAAAAATGACACCAAGTCAACGATTAATCATCAAAGATACAATGAACTAGACTTAAGTACTCTGAGTCTAGTGGAAAAAGTCGCTGAAGGACCAACCGTTCTTGTTCTCCTTCCACCGATCAAACGCCCGATCGCTTTGAAATACGAATGATGCCCTAGTGCCCTTGTAGTGGAGATTCAAGTGGGTTGTGCTGTCAGACTGGAAGGCTGCGAAATCACCATTTTCCATCTCTACCACCAAACCCGGCTCTTTGAGGGCAAGCCCACCGCCAATGAAATTGCCAATGGCAAGTACCATGCAAAGGCTCTTGTCGCCGACGTCGCGGTGGCCTTGTGTGCACACATTGATATTGAGCACGAATGAAATAAACGGCGAGACCAGACTTCCTGGCTGTCCCGGAAGGGACTCCACGATCTCTATCATCGCCTTGTACTCTGCAGGCAGGTTCAAGCGTAACTGTTGGTTTCAGAGTTTTAGTTTATCCTTATTGACGAATGTGACTTACCACGTCTTCAATCCACACAAATACATCTTTGAAAGCCATGGAGAGATCATCATAAAGCTGTTTGTTCTGGTCGAAATCCCGGGACATGTAGGGCAGAAACTGTGATGTGTTCGTACGCGAGACGTCCGTTCGCTCAAGCTCATGAGAGTGGACAGCACTCGGTGTTCCTTCTCCCTAAGCAGCCAAAATCAGTCGTCAAGATCAATACTAGTGTCTAGTCACTCACATTGGTCGTGTATCGATTATACCAGGAGAAGTGCAGGCAGCGGAAGGGTGCGCCATCTCTGCTGTTGCGGTGTTGCCAAAGATTGTCATCGTCCAGACAGGCGGAGAGTTTGGCCGCAAGATTTTCTTCTAGCCGCATGGGCATGGCGTTACAAATGAAAACCATCAGGCTTCCATCACCGTTGCGTATGTCAAGTGCTCTGATGATCAGCATTAGAGAGTACAGGTGAGTCATATAATTCACTTACCCTTCGAAAGAGGTCGTTGGAATGCAGATGTATTCATTGGGCTGCTTCTTATAGCCCTTGGGGTAGAAGTCCTCCAGCTTGGAACGAAGGGGGTTTAACACCTAGCAATCGACTCCCAACTGAGCCTACTTACTAGGGTCGCGAGGTGCAGCGGATCCCGGACTGCTGTTCCCTTAGCTGCTGCCTCTCTTTGCATATCTGTCCAGATCGCGTTTCGGGCTCGATGCTTGGCACTGCATGGATTGAGTCGATTGACGGAGGACTTGGGATCAAATGTAGTCGGCATCTTGATGACCGGAAACTGCAGGTCCGGGAGAGGGGAGGGGCACATCTGAGGAGATCCTGGCGGTGAAGGCGTCGGTGTTGGTTTCGGCGTTGGCAACGGATGTGTAGAGGAGAAACTGCCAGATTGTAACCCTTGGACAGGTGATAGACCTTGCAGAACTTCGTGGGATAGTACAAGAACGGCCACATCCACATTGACCTCAGCCGTGCATGCCGCCCAAGCACTCTTGCTGCGCTTCGGTAATACAAAAGCTCTATTGAAGTTACCTCGTGAGCCTGCTTCTTATCGTGGACAAATCAATCAACTTACTCCTGCCGCAGACTGTCGAACAGTCTATCTGATACATTCAAATCTCTACCGTCCACCAGACCCAGGTTGTTTACCTCCAGCATAAGTGGAAGTTCTTTGCGCATTTGGGCGATAGTGGGGATTATGGAAGCAATGATGAGCTGTCTTAGTGCTAAAACACACCAGAGTCAGGACATCAATGGCGTTCCACATCCAAGGAGATACTCACCGGATTTGGCCATGCTAGGTTTTCTCAACATCTCTCCAGCGGAATATGCAATCTGATGGGTGGTCTTGGAGACTTCAAAGCAGAGGTTTAGGCCAGCGATGAGAACCAGAAGGTAGGTAGTACCGCCTGCAGCAAGCCGGGCGAATCGCTTGCCGAACGCAATCCACTCCGTGAATGTTCGTGCTGCTGGAGCATATGGTAGGTGGGCAATACGTTGCTCATGCAACTGGTTGAGCGATGTAGGGCCGGCAGACTCGGAACATATTCTGAAAGGACATGAATCAGTCTGTTGAAAAAAGACTAGAATAGAATAGAATACTTACCTTTCACAATTAAATGCCAGCTGGATGAGGGACAACATGGCGATGAAAGCAGTCCCAACTTCCTTGCTTCTGAGGGACACACAACGCCAGACTATCATTGCCAGTGGGTCCGACTCGGAGTCGTGATCGTGAGCTTTGCGGATGGCGTGTGTAGCGGCATCACGAATGGACTGGAGCCACGGGCGGGGATTGTAGGTCGCCGAAGAGAAATGGGATGCAGCGAGCGCAGACAGCAATGAGTTAGCACCAATACAGGATGACTGGCCTACATAGCTCCTGGCCTGCCACTGCGGCTGAACCGCTATCACCAAACCATTCCGATGGCAAGGAGAACCCTGCCTCTCAGGCTGGCCACGGCGTTGACGTTCAGCCTGAGCGTGCTCCGGCTCCGAGTCCCCGTCCGGTTCACTGTGCTGTGCATTTTGATCAGGTGTTGTTTCGAATTGGGTGCTGATTTCATTACTGAGCCGCTCCTGAAGCTCAGCCGAAAGTGGAGAGGGAGATAAAGAGCTGAGACCTTCCAAAAGTACTCTGACCTCGGCAGGATTAAAGTAAAATGCCTGCATGCTCATGCTGTGGAAGTGGAAGAGTTAGCCGAGCTCTAAGCGTGTGCGACCAACTCGCACGGCTGAACTCACCTGGGTCACCAATCTTTCTCTGGAAGAGAGCTGGTTAGCCGAGCACACACACACACACACACACTCACAACTGCAGTGGATGGGGTTGCTGGGCCGTGCGCTTCCATCGCACGCGCTTACCCAAACATCCTCAATGCATATTAGCAAGTCAGTAAGTAATTTGCTGCACTATCATAGGTGGACGACGAACCATTTCACAGCTTCATCTCCGCCCAATACCTTTCGGAAACAAGTGAGCTGTCAAGCTGTCAACCGTATGACGCGTCCACTTGAGGCTTGTAGGGCGGGCGCTGGTGCCACTTTAAGCCCCGTGAGTATATCACCTTTGCTGTTGACTCTTGCCCTTGCGCCCACACCGTCATATCGCCTAGCCCACATTTCAACCTTTTTTTATCATTGCTGTTTGAAAGTAAGCAATTGTGCTCTAGTTGTTGTAGCACTGAGCTGATGTTTTACCTGTAAGGCACCGATCCCACAGAGATCGTCTACGGAAAACCGTCCTTCATTCGCTCCCTATCAGGTTAGCTGAGCTCGCTTGTTGGTGCACCAGTCAGGTAACTCCACTAGACTAGAATTGTTTTCGGATACAGTGGTGGGGCTGTCAACAACCAGGATGGAAAATGCCGAAGAGGTGCATCCCTTCAGCAAGATAGAGGCGGATACGCCTACCACTCGCCACACAGTAAGTTTTTTTTCTTCATTCTGCACCTTGAATTTTCATTGTCCTCCAAGATCCGTTCAATGCAACGCCCTTCAAACATGCCCCTCAAACCATTCAAGCACGACGAGATTGATCCCATCACCAATGCAGAAGTGAGGGGCCCAGTGGCCAACCTCAACGTACAACCCCTCAGTGTCTTCCCTTACGTCGCTCTCCCTGAGCCATATCGGCGCCAGGGTGAGCTACCATCCTTGGCCCTTCAGCATGTCCTCGCTGCCTGCCAAAAGAAATCCTTATATACGACACATTGGACAAAGTTGGACTCAGGGACTCCGGGTAGTGAAACAGTGGACGCGGAGGCCTTCATCAGCAAAACTACCATTTACGGACAGAATTCACCCACGACACAGCCGTGCCACAGCCGCCGGCAGCCGCGCGCCCAGTTCACAGTGCCCACAGGCCTCCCACAGTACACCAAAAAAAAAAATTAGTTAGTGATGGAACGAGCTTTAATAGCTAATAGACTAAAAATGCGTACATAGTGCTGTATATTATACAGTGAAACATGTAACATAAATGGTGTTGATTGCTGGTAGTCTAAATGCTAATTAAATAGCCTTTCTTTTTCTAATGCTTCAAGACTTGGTGAATTTTTCACGCGCGAGCATGTCACATGACCTTGGTTGGTATTTCTTTCATTCCGTTATTATAGCCATCATCCCACCACTCGTCCTCCACTCCCCCACTCGTCCTCCACTCCCCCACTCGTCCTCCACCCCCACAGCTCGTTTGCCACCCCCACAGCTCATCCTTCGCCCCACCGCTCGTTTACTATCCCCACCGCTCGTTTGCCACCCCTACCGCTCGTTCTCTGCCCCCACCACTCGACCACCACTCCCACCGCACGTATGCCACCCGCACTGCTCATATGCCACCCCCACCACTTGTCGTTCACCCCACCGCTCGTCCACTGCTCCCACCGCTCGTTCTTCACCCCACCGCTCGTTTGCCATCCCCACCGCTCGTCTACCGCTCCCCCCACTCGTCCTTTGCACCACCGTTTGTATGCCACCCCAATCGCTCGTCCACCGCTTCCCCCACTCGTCCTCTACTCCCACTGCTCGACCTCCGCTCCCCCCGCTCGTTTTTCAATCCCACTGCTTGACCTCCGCTCCCCCCGCTTGTCCACTGCTTCCCCTACTTGTCCACTGCTTCCCCCACTCATTTGCCACCCCCACCGCTTGTTCACCACTTCCCCCACTTGTCCTCCGCTCCCCCACTCGTTTTCAACCCCCACAGCTCATCCACCGCTTCCCCCACTCATTTGCCACCCCCACCGCTCGTCCGCCGCTCCCCCCACTCTTCCATCGCCCCCCCACTCGTCCGCCGCTCCCTCCACTTGTTTTCCACCCCCACTGCTCGTCCTCCACTCCCCCTGCTTGTTCACCACTTCCCCCACTTGTCCTCCGCTCCCCCACTCATTTGCCACCCCCACCGCTCGTCCACCGCTCCCCCCGCTCGTCCATCGCCCCCCCACTCGTCCTCCGCTCCTTCCACTCATTT
>JBBPLD010000189.1:0-29389 GCA_038089555.1 Chalciporus chontae | reverse complement strand
GGGATCTCAAGGGCATGAGGGTCATACCCCTTTGAAAATGAGCAGTTTTCGTATCATTACAAAGGCAACACCATCTCAATTTCCATTTATTTTTTGTATACAATCTAAATACACTATCCTACACCTGTTATAATTTTTATGGGTCTCTAGAGTGTCGAGAATGTGTTGTTTTGTGAGTTTTGCATTGCAGTAGACATTTGCAATAATGTGGGCACGATAGTAGTTCCATTGCCATGTCGCGAAATGCTGCACCGCCACGCCGATGATATCCTTGGCTGCGATGCGCAGAGCTTCCGAAACGATCTTCCGCACCGTTGCAACGTCAACTCTGTCGTCTGCATTTCGTGAGCCTCGTTCCATTGCACGGGCGAAGCCTATTCTAACTCCTATAGCGTTCCGACTGATTAATATGGCTTGATAAATAGGTAATATCCCGATTTTCTCCCAACACACTATATCCATCGGTATTGATCGCACGTTTGTCAGTGTGGGACACAGCCCTGCACAGGCAGTTATGTTACCAGTTCCTGGAAGCTATACCTCACAATGTGTCTCCGCGGCTTTCATTTCTCCGTTCCCCACATGATCACTAGTGCGATAGGCTGTGAGTTTCAACAAGTGAATTTTCTTTGTTCTCTTTCCTCTTTTGTCACATCGTCAAATGGAAGTTGGCTGCACGAATCCGTGGACTCGGCATGGTCACGGGGAAGTAGGGAGTATAGTAAGCTCCAGCTCCAAGAGCGCAAAATTCCTGATGGGGAAAACGCGCGACGCTTTTTCCTGCTCGGGTCCTCAGGGGGGCACAGATATGCCGCTGCAGCAATTGGTCAGGACTCCCGACAAAGTTATTGGTTATTCGGTACGCCAGATATTTCGTACGCGTGCGATTGGGTTACTCTATGTCCGCCACTCTGTCGCCGACTCAGCGGATAATGGTAGAGGGCGGGAAACACGAAGAGCGCCCATGTGGAGACCATGAAACGTGGCGGCTCGAGGGACCACCCCGCCGTGGCCTAAGAACGTTTGAGAGTCCGCGTGGATTGTACCTAAGTTACCCCTCTTTACTTCTCCTTGATTAGCTGTCGTCTCAAATCGTCGTCGGTGAGTTTCGACCTTGATCGCCTCCCCGCGCACCGCGCGGTGCGGGCATGCCGTTTGACCTCAGTGCCAAGTAACTTTCCAGCTTCTGAATGCGATGCCGCCATAATTGTGTTGCCATAATAGCCTTCCTTGAAGCACTTGCCAAAAAACGTCTCTCACAGTGAGTACATACTGTAAGAAGCTCTACCGTGGTGCTGATGCCGTGATGCGACCGTCGTTCCTGGCCGCCATCTTCGAAAGCTAGGCGATTCAACAAAGTAATCAGCAAATTAGGAAGTGGTGAAAGCAAATACGATTTTCCTACCCGAAGGTTGACGATAGTGAGACCCCACGATGCAGTCCGTTGTCTTTGAGTGAATGAGTGCTTGCATGAGTAGTCGGCAGGAGCTTCATGGAGCGCAGGTCATGAGATGGGAGTATTATTTGCAAGCTGCACGCTTCTGACTCCACGAACCAGAGTCACGATTGTACAGTAAGCACGATCCGACCAAGTTATCGTCTTACTCTGGCGGGACGTCAACGTCATCACATCTCCAAACCAAGACATCCCTTTGCGGCTGTCTAAACCGTCCCTGACGGGGAGCGCGTTTTTCTTTATGTTCCAGGAGAGGGTACAATTAGAGATTTAGAACGGAGAACGCCCTGTGGGGAGTGACGGCAGCCACAAGTAAAGTTAACTCGAACAGCCAATCTACCGATTAAAATGGCATAACCTGCGGGAAATTCGGATATGTTGAAATACTCACGTGTACAGCGGTGGTGTCACAGGAAAATTTTCTGGAATACTATACCAGAAGTATGTGTCAGAACTTCGTGGCGGCTACTTGAGCGTATCATCATGTGAACGAGCGGCGATACCTCATGAGCGAGGAGCGCTTGGCTCGGGGGAATGCCAATGGCCCGATAGCGATTAGAAAATGCAGACTGTCAGAGCCAGGCCACGCTAGCTGAGAGCGTCTCCATAGATCGGTGGTGCAATAATGCACAGTCCAAGTGGGTTATCTGAGGCTGCGCCCAGGCGGGGGATCGCGATAGGCTGGAATGGAGAGCAAAGTCGAAGAGCCGCTGCATATTCTGACCCACCGGACTGACTTCATAGTTGTGGATGTTTTCACAGATAGATCTACCAAGTGGAGACATTAGAAGCCCGGGATGGACGCACCAAGCGAGAATCCGTTCTCTTCTCTTGAGCCCTGAACGAATCCATGGCTCGGTGAGTTGATAAAAGCCCGGTATCCGAGTGGTATGACGCTGGTGAGCACACAAGGAAGCAACGGTGGACCGTTCTTGCCGAAAGGCCGACCATGCAACATTTGGACTTTCCAACTACCATACTCGAATACGGAACCGGCCACAACCACTCCGTCAATGCAGGACAGCAGCATGCTAGCTACAGCATGCAATACGTCCGACACAACCGCACAAAGTCTGAAATTACCCTCGCGGCCGACTTTGCCCGCCTTGGGCAGTTAGTCACGAGTGGCAGTAGTATTGCTAATGTACTACTAATGTACTACGATCTCACTGTCAGGTCGGCGCACTGCCATGAATAGTGTGTGAATTGACTGGAGGGTTCGTTAGTTGCAGCGCGCATCCCGCATCCATCCCGCGCAGCACGCCCACGGACTCTCGGAAGCCTTGCGGAAGCCGAAGCCAACTCATACACCTCAGTAGTAGGCTGCCTCCCCTGTGGTCTTGGCGTTTTTCCTCGAGGTCCAATCGAAGCTATCAAAGTATTCATACGCACGTTTGAACAGCGGAATCGGAAGCCCCGATGGCAAAGGGACTTGACACGAGGGACTCAAAATGGATGTCAAGGGGAACGAACAAGCAGCAGCCTATTGCTAACGAGATAATAGCTTCCACCCATACCGGCGTGCATGATCACCGTCTCCTATTCGAACCCCTGGAGTTTCCCAATTCGATAAACCTCTCCCTAGATCCTTTGAGCGTCATTGGCAAGATGTCCTCCTCTAGCCTAGACAGTCTCAGAGAGGTCGCGGGAGATACCGAGCAGAAGCGGAATGCGCATGTCGAAATAACCTTCGAGGGAGGGAACGTGGTGTGGAGAAACCACCCAATCTCGTTGGCTTGGGGTCGTTTTCGGCGGCAAGATAACACCACCGGAAGGTACGGTTTCAAATGACAATATAGGTCATTTGTGACGAGGTTTGCGATTGGATGTTCAGCCAAAGACGTCATGGCTTTTGTTTACTCGCTCCCGTGCACATGCTTTGCATCCATGTGCCATTCATTTGGACCAGATAATTTCATTCGTGAACATGAGCTGCAAGGGCGTCCGCAGCACGACCGTGAAAATGGACAAAGAGCGATGTTCCTCAGCAACAAACACCTCTTCCGATCCAACGCAGAATTCGATTTCCACGTGCATGGTGGTTACGTCGATAATACTCAAAGATAATCAAAATTGCAATGCAATCGAGGCCAGCGATAGCGGTGTGGATGGATCGATGATTGCGGTGCATAAGAAACAGTGCTCTTCGATCTCAGCTAGCTGCCTACGCTACTCGTCGTCGGCGATCATAATCGTTGCTCAAAGGTCCGTTCGGCCCTCGAAGACGAGCTTGTGATGATCAAGCACTTTGAGGCACTCCCGATCTCTGAGCGGTGCCGTACCTCGAGCAATGGTGGATTGGTGAGTGATATGGGAAGATCCTCATCACGACCGAGGTTTCGGACGACTGTGATGGTTGAAGCATGCTCGGGGGTCATAGGACGATGCGCACACAGGAAATCGACCTCCTCAATGCGAAACGTGCGGATCTCTTCGTTGATACTTGATATACACGGCGTTTGTGCTGTGGTACAGGATCCACCAAGCTGAAGGTCTTCAAGACCTAGGATCGAAGCGCAGAGAGACAATCCAGGGGAATTTTTAACGACCCGCCTCTCGTCATTTCATTTTAGGATTTGTAGCTGGGGACGGCAGTGCGGAGATGGCGAGATGCGAGAGAACCAAGCCCAAAAGATGAAACGCGGTAAGCATCGGTCTGCCGTACAAATAAGGCACAGGAAGCTCAGCGATAACAGAGAATATTCAATAGTGTACAGCAGGACCCAAGCTGAGCGTGAGCGCGGACAAATCGAATGCAAACCCGCCCGCGGTTTCGCGCTCAGCATTGGGCGGTGAAAAAGGTCCGGAGATAGCGACCGAGGTGATATCTAAGGAAAGGCGCACAAAGGAGAGACTAACGGACAAAAATGATTCACGAGAATAGATCTCCGCGAAGATGTCGCGATGCTCGTACAAACCCTGTGATGCGGGACGATGACTGCAGTATTAGGAATCGAAGGAAAAGTGTGGCCTTGTGGCTGGATCGTGAGTGCACGCCAAGTAGGATTTCTAAAGGTAAAGAAAGAACCGAGGGACTGAGACCGATATGGACTGAACTTTGTGTATTTCGTCAACTGCTCTAGTCGGAGACCCATGCGGTATAATGCAGGGGGACGAAGACAAAGACGCTAGGGTGTACAGAAATGGGAACGGCAGGCCGCAGAGTGGCGAGACGAGAGAGCAAATTACATATATAGCATACGTGCGAAGTTAATGAATGGATAAGCACAGCACAAACCAACGGATGAATGAGGCTGTACCGCGTCAAAAATACAGCAAGTTTCACAGTCAGACTGAGTACAGAGAGCGCGAAAGAGGGCGGGATGGCCCTGTGCTAATCCAGATCTCGGATTGAAAAGTCCACGCTTGAACGGTGCAGACAGGTGCAGCCTCGGTGCGGTCCGGTTGTCGAGGGCTCGTCCGAGGATCGGATTGGAATGGAGCAGGTCGAAAAACGTGATGGTATTTAGTGGAGCCAAATAGGGAGGAAGTGGGAAAGGCGGGAATAAACAGAGACGGAGGTACGGAAGGTCGGCGCTGTCTCGCATGAGGGAGAGACGGGGAGGGGGAAGGAACAGGAGGAGAGCATATGGAGGAGAGGAGGTGGATCGGGTGCGGACAGTGACAGGGAGAAGCTGCGCGTGGGAAATTGGACGAGGGTGGACGTAACGCGGACATGCTGTAACGTCACCGTGTTTGGAGGTATTGTATGCGAGTGTTGTGGTGTATTTTGTGGATCTGAGATTATTAGGCGGGATGTTCCGTTGAACCGAGTGAGTGGTACGGTAGAAAGAAAGAGTAGCCGAAATCTGGGAATGAGATGGGCTTCTACCCGAAAAGGAATTTCTGAATTTGGATGTGATTGTGTCTTCTTTATAACTGCTTTATTCTCTCCATCCGTCTTGCTGCGACGGTCCGTCTCTGTCAAATATTCGCAGGTCATCCACTTCTCATCGACCATGCACTACTCCTCCAACTACCCTGACTCTTCCCCCCCTTCCTTCTCCGATTCATCATCCACTCCCCGTACCCCCTCCCCTCACTCAAACGACTTCATCCAAAACGTCAACTTCAAACTCCCGATCGGATCTGTCCCCCACATCTTCCAGGAGTCTGATTCTTTCCTCCCCTCCGACCCACAGATGATCCAAAACGAAGCCTGGTCTGCTCACTATTCTTACCAACATCGCACCTCGCTTCTCCAAGAGCTGTTCGATCAAGACGCGTCAGAGCAATACCCGAATGACATCCACATCGATGATCACGCACACTACAACGAGTGGCAACAGCAACAGCAGACCCTGCTCCAGCACTCAGCCGTTCGTCGCGCTACTTTCCCCTACGTCAGGCATGATTTCCCCCAGCCAATGCATACCCAATATTACGATCAATACCCCATGTACAGCGAGTCCCTCCCCATCTCTCAAGACCCAGCGGACCACCAGCCAATCAAACTTGAGGATGCCCCTCTCATAGTCCCATCCCAGCTAGGTTTCCCCGCCCATCCCCTCCAGGCTCACCACCACGCGTCTTTCATCTCTTCTGCTGGTGCTACTGTTCCTGTACAGCACACAGACGACGCTGCTAGCAAGGAAACCCAGTACCTGCGTAGGCGCTGTTTCAACTGTCACACAACTGAACCTCCTTCTTGGCGTCGCTCCACACTCAATCCTGGAAAAATCGTCTGCAACAAATGTGGTTTGTACGAGCGAACTCACCTTCGTCCTCGCCCCTTGCGCTTCGACGAGCTTCGCGCGGGCGGGAAAACGCGCAAGGCAACTGGTACGCAGCCAGACAAAAAGACCACAAAAACTACCCTCGTCGGCCCGCCACACGTCAAGAACGAACCTCATGAGTTCGCTATTGGGCGTCGCAGCTCGGTTTCGAGCAATGCGTCGAGTAGTGGCGCTGCCAGTGACTGGGACGATAATGGTAAGTTTTGTGACCATCGATCGTCCATTCTTTCCAATGCTTATCTTCTCAGTTTCGGTCTGTTCATCTCTGCCTCCTACTCCAGGTTCTGCTTCAGGCCAATCGTCTTCCTACTCTTCTCCTGTTGTCCCGACCTTCGCCATTCCCCGCAGTTCCCAGAGTCCTCCGGTTGACACGGGCGTTCAGGCTCCCATTCGCCTCCCAAACACGCCCCTTGCAGACGTAGCCTCACTTCAACAGTCACACCCGCCGCCTCGCAAAGCCGCCACTACACCTAATTATTACCCACGACCAGCTGTATATCAGGGTCAACCGGAAAGTTTCCGCCGCGGCTCTCTTCCTACGCAACGCAATGTTTCATTTGCCTCGCCACCCATGCCGTCACAATCGCTTGCACCATTGCAAAGTCTCACGTCTGAGGCACCATTGCAGGCCTCTCCTCTTCTCCACGCGTCAGCGCCACTCGTCTCCGAAGCTCCGTCATCATAAGTCGATGAGCGTCAGCCTCCTTCGCATTTTGACATTATTTATCATGTTTTGACTTCGACTTCGATCTGCTTCATATTCGACCCTTTCACAAGGCTTATTTATGCGTTACGGCTCACAAACAACGGCGGAAAGTGGCGCGGGCAAATAGTAACGATATTTATCAACCAAAGCGCCCTCCGCAGTCTTCGACTTGTACCCTCGACATCGCTCCCGCCAAACGGTTGACTATGTCTATATTGCACATATACATAAGTCAATTACACGTCTCCCCCATCCCTCCTTCCTTCTTGGGTCGTTGTCACGATGATAGATACCCTACAGATAATGTACGAAATTCACAGCCAAGCAAGAATGACAGGACTGTACTAGTACTACCTGGAGTGTTAGTTAACGCATGTTAGTTAGTATACCTTGAACTAGATTTTTTTTGGCATCTTGGAGCTCCTTGGAGTGGATGGCGTGATCGAGTCCTGTCATCATGGTCAAGGTTCAAAGTTAACAAAGGACAAACACTTCTCTTCGCCTCTTGAGGTATAGTAGGTTCCTGTCACTCTGCCACCACCGTCAGGGTTTCCTTTGCGGAGAATTGAATAGGCCCTCGTGGGCTAGTTTCATTACAGAACTTTACTTGTAAGTACATTACATAAACACGAGGTGCGCCAGAAGCAAGTCGATAACTTTGTTTGGGAACCAAGGGGCGCCCTGCTCTTGCCCTGCTCCGTGGCAAAGGTTTGCGCCAAACTGATTTTATGCCAAATATATGCGCTTACTGTCGATGCGCATCCCATTCGCTCCCTAGTTAATCCGAATATGTGCCTACCAAATATAAGCTTCGGTAAACGCAATTCTGTCAGTTGGCGTTTGACAAGCCAAAGACGTTCCTGCCCGGTCTATCGGAGAGGTTGTCCCGAATGACCAGGTCAGTGGTCGGTATGATGCATGCCGGGTTTAATCGGCTTCTTGTGGCGTCGGCGAGTAAGGTGCAATCCTCGCCCCCCAAGTCATCGTAAGACAAAAGAGCTGATGCCACACTCTCAACTGTTCATGGTCCAAACTAAACTCGATGACGAATCAATTAATCACAGCTGCCGGGGGAAATTGATGCGTTTACGTTGGTGTGCCCTCCCGCTTGCCCTTGTCCGAGACCAGAGACGCATGGGCACAATGCCAATTTTATTGTTTTTTTGGGACGACAGAGGTCGATGCCAAGCTGACCTGGACGGGTTATCCATGTCCCAAACCCTGCCGCGTCGCGGCGTCCGGGAGGGATAAGCACGCAACCGGGAACTTGTCACTCGTTATAACTTGTGACTGGGGTGGCGTTCAAAGACTTGCGCGCTTATACCAAGAAGATCATAGCACGCATCCCCTGCTCCACGTGGAGCTCAAGGGGGATGCAACTCGTGCGCAAATACCAAAGGTACAGAGGCCACAAACCTGGAGACTGGCGGCGCATGTGATCAAGGATGATAAGCTCACTAGGCATTATTGGTGAAGGTCACGACCCCTCCTGGCCACGTCAAGCTTGTCATTGCACGACAGTCCTGGCAGAGAGCAGATCCGGGGGCCTTCGTAGGCCGAGCGCTACAATGAGAATCGTGACTGTGGCGGTTACACGATAGTTAAACTTGTCGACGGAATGCAAACGAACGGTCGCCCAAATATCGTAAACGTGGGTGATATTGAATTTAGAATTGATCTCGACTCGGGGCGGAGTGGGTGGCCGACTGGTGGCCGTTGAAAAAAAAAGTGGGAAGTGACTGGGTATGACATGGTGTGACGGGCGAAACACATGGTCCACGGTCTATTCTTCCCGCAATCAGAAAAGGCTGAGAGGTTCGGAATGACGTTTTGTATGTCCGAAAGCCTTGAATACATTAATTCGTCGGGAGAAATAAATTCGGTGACTGACGGGACAAGGAAGCAAACGGGACGGGTTGATAGAATATTCTTGAAGTTCGTTGGAATTCGTTCGCTCATGACTCGGAAAACCAACCGGGTAATCACGGGGAGCGAGCTCATGCGTGTCTCGCGCAGGGACCGGTGAATACGTAACACATGTTTTTCGTTTCAACGTTCGTTCAACCTTTATCCGAAGGAAGACTCTTGGGCCCCGCGAGATGGTGTTGCTTGTGAGAACTTTGCGAGTCGGCGTCGGTAACGTTCTTATCCATGTGTGTTGGATTCGAATGAGGGCCAAAGACTGATGAGAGGGGATAATCAAAGACCGGGACCGGGAGGAAGGTACCAAACTCCAGGGGGCGGCTAAGCGAATAATACGTGGTGAAAGCCTTGTGATCAACTTCGTGGCGTAATGAGAAGAGAATGCATGAACGCCTCGTATTCGGGCCTGTTTCAGGTTGAAAGTTAGTCAGGGGGTAGGTACGGTAGACCAGCGTGGCTGTGCCCGCCAAGCGTACCGCATCCAGCAGTATGCGTGAAATTCAGTGAAGGTCTAGATTGCCTAACAAATAAAGGTCGAGCTGGCGGCTGGATCTTGAAAGCTTCGAGAAGCTCCAAGGACCCGCTTCAAGTTGGAAATGAAAGCTGGTCGAGCTGGCATGGTGTGACACGTCACGACACGCTGAGCGTGACAACAGTTTCAAGTTGATGACTTTCTTTGCACAACTTGAACTTGAACTTGCATGGCCAAGGGATCACAACTTTCCCAGCTCAAGTCCGCGCTCTCGCGTGTCGGGATCAACCGATCCAACGGAAAGAAAAAGAAATCCACCCCTCTGTCCGAACATGACAAAGTCAAGAAAGCCGCCAAACTAAAGGAGATCCAACAAAAACTCAATCCGTTCGACGACAGAGTCACGCGACTAAAACACGATGTCGGAGGTAGGAAGATCAAAGGGGCTACGGGAAGACCAGCGCAGAGCAAGCAGGCTGGGATGCAGCAAGTAGAACAGTTCTCGTACTGACTGCGTTTTGGTTGACGGTCGTTCTGCAATTGTGTAGCGTGAAAAATCTCTCTTAAAGGAGGTCGAACAGAGGGGACGCGTCGGTGGACTCGTCGATCGACGGTTTGGTGAAAATGATCCTTCGATGTCGCTGGAGGAACGTATGCTCGAGCGATTCACGAAGGAAAGACAGCGTGCATCGAAAGCTTCAGCGTTCAACTTGGAAAATGAAGAGGACCTCACGCATTATGGCCAGAGTCTATCTAAAATGGACGACTTCGACGATATTTTGATGCCGGTGGATGAGGATGAGGATGAGCAAGGTGAGCAAGCACAAGGTTTCGAAGGAGGATTCTAACGTCTTTTGTAGGTGGTCAACTAGACCGCGAGACTGTCAAAAGAGCCCACTTTGGAGGGTTCAGCGATGATGAGAAAGAAGGGGAGGAAGTAAGTTTTGGCGACTCATTCGTCTTGGTATAGTCTTCACGAGCTTTCGTAGCATGATCGAAAGAAGTCAAAGGCCGAAGTCATGGCCGAGGTCATTGCCAAAAGCAAGACGCACAAGGTAATGATTCAATATTTTTATGTTTCTGATGGAACTTGTTTATCGAGGTGTTCCTCGACATAGATGCGCCGTCAAATGGAGAAAGAGCAAGAGGAGAATGTGCGACATGAACTCGATCAGGATTTCGACTCGCTCAGGATGTTACTCTATTCCACCGATCCGTCGGCCGCAGACAACACTACTACCAGCGCTCCAAAACCTCCGGCATCAATACCTGCCAACGACGAGGACCCCACGGACTACGATAAGCAAGTACGCGAGCTTGCGTTCGACAAAAGGGCGCAGCCAAAGGATCGGACAAAAACGGAGGAGGAGCTGGCTTTGGAGCAGAAGGAAGCTTTGGAGAAGGCGGAGAAACAACGGAGGCTGCGGATGTTGGGTGAAGATCCTGGGATCGACGACGAAGATGGCACTGGACGGAAAAGGAAACGCTTCAGTGGAGGTGATGATCTCGACGATGATTTCGTGGAGGATGAACCTTTAGGTGCACTCGGCCCCGGACTCGGTGCGGATGTCGACGGGGGTGCGTCTGGGAGTGATGGTGAGGATGAGGGAAGTGGTCTTGAAGACGGGGGTGGTGATGAAGAAGGCGAGGACGAAGATAACGGTGATGATACCGAAGAAGATGACCAAGCTGAATTTGGCGGTTTTGGGGAGGCCGAACGCTCCAGCGGCGAATCATCGGATTCCGAAGAGACTGGCGAAATCACGACTAAACGCAAGACTTCCCGGACATCTAAAACCTTGAAGCCTGCGGAGGAACTTCCCTATATGTTTCCTGCTCCGGAGAGTCACGATGAATTCCTTGAAATTGTCGAAGGTGTTCACGATTCTGATGTCCCTACGGTGGTTCAACGCATCCGTACGCTGTATCACCACAGCCTTGCCCCTGAGAACAAATTCAAGTTGCAGGTAAGTTTAACTGGATGTATTAGTCTGTCCAGTCTAATCTTCAAAATAGGACTTGACGAGAGTTCTGGTTGACCATATCCTGCACATCACTTCCCCACCTGCGCCACGAATGTCATCATTATCCGCTCTCACTCCACATTTGTTCGCACTCAGTCGATCGTACCCCATTGAATCGGCGCAGTACTTCGTGGAGAAATTGTCCCTTATGCACAAAAACCTCAGGCGTGGCCTGGCAACTCGCGCCTTGGATCGAGAGTCGAGAACATGGCCCGGTATCCCCGAGTTGTCTCTCCTCCGGGTGATAGGTATCATCTGGCCGACCAGTGACATGCATCATCCTGTCGTTTCTCCTGCGCGACTATTGATGGGAGCATACCTCGGGCTGTGCCGCGTCAGATCATTCACCGACTTCACCAGCGGTTTGTTCCTGTCGTCCCTGTTCCTTCAGTATGAAGCCCTGTCAAAGCGGCTTGCTCCGGAAGCTGTCAATTTCGCCATTAATGCCACGCTACATCTTCTTCCTCATGGATTCGCCAGCACAAAGTCATTGCCTGGCAGCTTTCCGCTGCCGGATTTCCAATCTGAGCTATGCAGATCTCTGGCCATTGACGTGCAATCAGCCAAGGCTCTTGTGGCTCGAAAACCTGACTTGACGCATTTGATGTCGGGAAAGGTTACAGAGCAATTCAAAATTGACGCTTTGGGATTGTCACTCAGCCTGCTGGAACGTTTCGCGGACATGTACAAGGCACTGGATGGCTTCATTGAGCTCTATGAGCCCATCGACCTTGTTCTGTCAGGCATACAGTGCGGGGAGTTATCGGAAGACATCCAGGTAAGTATCTTTTCTGTCATCAGTGAGTTCGGAGGTGTTTGACACGTTAGCAGACCCGTGTCACGACAGCTCACGATAAGATTAGACGTCTCTTGAGTTTTGCACGCCAGTCACGCAAACCTCTGTTACTCCAAGCGCACAAACCAATACCCATTCCCACTTATATCCCCAAGTTCGAATCAAGTTCATCATCGTATCTCCGTCGACAGGACCCCGATCGAGAACGAAACGGAGCGTCAAAACTACGTTACCAAGTCAAGCAGGAGCGCAAGGGGGCGATTCGGGAACTGCGCAAGGATGCGAAATTCCTTGCGTCTGTGGAGCACAAGAAGCAAACGGAGAAGGACCGTGCTTACAAGGAACGTATGAACAAAGCGTTCAGCTCATTGGAAGGGGAGAGGGCGGAGCAGAAGGCGCTGGAGAGGGAGAAAGGGAGGGAAAAGCGACGCGCGGGTCGCAAGTAGGACGTGTGTATGGTATTTACGTAATCCTATGGTCGCGCGTCGCGCCAGTGTTAGTTAAGTGTTCGTCGTTGGCCCTCGCTTCCATGGACGACCTACCGTCTAGCAGCGTCATCCCAGCAACTTTTCAGACCCCCCATGGAACCGGTGCGGTGGCTCCGAAGCAACTCCTGGAGTTCATGAAGTCCTTGCTCAATCCGAGTCAGGGAACCGGAGCCATACCCGTTCATGACGCGACGTCCTGGGTGGTGATGATATCAGGACTTTCCGAGCTGATTGGCCAGTTTCCCTATTTCACCCCCACCACGCGAGGAACGAACAATGAACGTATCACGCTCACACATGTCTCACTTAGCGTCCTCGATCAGAAATCACACGAGCATCAATCTCTATACCATGGTGAGGACGACCTGGTGAAGAACCTGTTCGTGAGACTTTTAGGCCTTTGTGTTTCGGCGGATTCTTGGCTCGAAGACACC
This sequence comes from Chalciporus chontae, assembly GCA_038089555.1. Classification (NCBI taxonomy): domain Eukaryota; kingdom Fungi; phylum Basidiomycota; class Agaricomycetes; order Boletales; family Boletaceae; genus Chalciporus; species Chalciporus chontae. The sequence goes on along the minus strand of JBBPLD010000189.1, from coordinate 16,354 downwards.
AACGATAGCTTGGGGGATGATGCAGATCCAACTACAATTTACACGAAGGCGACTAGTATCCTGGTGTACATCTTGTGTCATATACTCGCGTCTCCTTTCAGAAACGAGGCTTCGGCTTCAACTCAGCGGAAGCTGGTTCACTCCCATCTGTGGGAGGTTCTTGATTTGACCCACGGTAAGCCGGAATTGTTTATCGGATTGCTCTGCCTCCCTCACGCTCGCAGAGATCTTGAGCACCCCACAGGAGCAGTTTCCACTGGACATTCGGTTCTATTCGACGCCCCATTTGAGGCCAGCAGCCAGCAGCAAAGTAGATACACCTGTACGATGTTTCCCGAATCTACTATTAGTTGAATACTTTCTGAATGAAAGTAGATCCCTCCAGGGACCGTGGACATCATCAGACTACCGAGAAAATCCTTCTTACCTGTGTTCTGCAGCGTTGTCGTTGATATCGCCACCAGGACCCTGCAGCAGTCGGAGGAGTCTTCGTGCTTTACCAATGACATCCTGCGGCGCACTGCACAAGCCATTCATCTGACTTTCGATTATTGTTTCAGCTGTCCGGCTCCGGAAGCGGTTCGGTCGCGATGCCTTCTCCGTACGATCCAAGCTGCCCATGTCGCTCTTCCTACGAGTCCAAGCTTTCGGGATGCTCTTGGGGTCTTGTTCCCTCGCCTTCTGTTCCATAAACTGGAAGAAGGCCCCAAGAATCCTCCCCATTCCTCTGTGAGGATGTTTTCCTCCTTTTTATCTGACAAAGGAGACAGTTATATGAGATTGACCCCATTTTACGCAACTGCCATCCTTGGTGTTTTGGCAAAAGAGGAATGGGGGGAGGCCGGGGCTGAGCTAAGAGTTTGTTGTGGCTTGGATATCTTGAAGAATTGAGTTAATCGGTCTCACAAGGTTCTTGCATCAACGTTCTTGCACAAGCACCTTGGCCAGTTAGACGACGCTGGACTTGCAACTGCGAAGGGAGTGTTCCAGGGTAATGCAAGATATGACGACTGGAAGACGATTGTTCACGATATCGAAACCCTACAAGCGGGCAGCCGTGAGGGTCAAGCCCAGGTCCCGCAAAGGATTGGTTGGCGCATACAAGCTACTCGGGTGCTTCAGGCTGTTGCTGATCCAATGGAACTTGAATGGACATACAATAATGCCTTACCCGACACTATGTTTGCGAGGCGGGGCTTGGATGTGCTGAGAAACACTCCATTCAGGTAACCAATCATTGCCACTTTCGGAACAGTGTTAACGATTGTTCAGGTCGCCTGTTGTCAGGGCTGCTATTGCTGACTACTTGGCATCCATTGTCACGGAATTGCCTCCTTGTTTCGAGGGATCTTCAGTTGTTCCTCCCGTTCAATCCGTACTTCCATTATTGAACGAGCTTCTCGCTGGCCCCACCGAGGAAGTTACCCCACTGGTTCGCGGAAGCATATATCGTGCCATTTCAACCATCGTTAAGCACCATGCCGTCGATCTCCTTGCCAATGATAACACGCTTGTCGTGGAATTGGTCCAGCGTGGGTTATCTGACAAAGCCAGGTCCCCCAGGCTATTGGCTGGGTAGGTGATGGTAATAACCTGCCTGATCTTCGAGTACTTATCCATTTCAAAGCCAAGCCCTGGCCCAACTCGTTAGGGTCTGTACCATGGACCTCGAGGATTGGGCGAAGATAGAAGCTCCATTCGTTCATCTGATTCGCTTCCTTCATACAGGGACCAAGTCCTCCATCAAGGAGACGACTCTGATTACGCTCGGGTCCATGGGAATGTGAGTTCTCCTTATTACCTACGATTTTGTCGTTTGACATCTTCTAGCGATGCTCGACCAGAAATTCTTGAAGAAGTTGTCTTTAATTTGGTCTCGCAACTTGGGGAACACAACCCGGTACTGAAAAGCACTGCAACAAGACAGGCGAGCAAACTGTGAAGGTCCTGGAGCCGAGCTAACGTGAATATCAGCTATTCGATCTGACAAAATGGTACAAAAAGGCACCACAAGGATTTCTGTCCCCGTTTCTTCCCAGAATTGCGCCATTCATCGTTGCTCGCAAGTGCACCAACCCGGATTTGTTTGCAGATACCGCGCGGTTCATGGCCGTTCATCAGACCGATTTGCTAGAGATCACACTCTCAGAAACTCTTCCCCATCTCTTCGCCGATCGTGAGGTTAGAGTACTCGAGGATATTTCTGCCGATTTGAGCAGGAAAACGTCCGTTTTGTTTTTCAATCATGGGCCCAGGATTTTGGCTCGGGTGTTCAAACTTCAAGGACCCGGTCAAACGAACCAAGCTTTAGACTTGATCCTGAAGATTGTCAGGGAAGACGCCAACGACCCTTCAATCGACATTGGGAACATCGTGAACCCCGTTTTGTTCCCACTCTTAGCAGAGTTGATGGTCACGTTAGGGAATGAGAACGCCGACGAAGCAACATCTGTAAGAACCCCTTTTTGTGACTTCCTTTCGCTCTAGATGATCACCCCGTGTTTCTGTTTCCCAGGCTACAAGCGCACTGAGAAAAGTCGCTCGCATTTTGTCCCCTGACCGGGGAAGCCAAGATTCGTCCAACATCGATCTTGCTCCTTTGCTGAAGACAAATATGCTCGGTATCGTTTCAAATATGAGCGAGATGTTGCAGGATATCCAAGGCAAGAAGTCCATCCCGGTCAAAAGACAAATCATTCGAGGATTAGGAGCCTTAATTGCCCATGCTCGCGATGCCATTCACAACATTGCCCCTCAGGTTGGCCAGCCCTGCTTTCCAGTGCATTTTGTCATTCTGATCATTCGTAGGTCATGGCAACGCTACAAACGATGTCGTTGATCCCGGGCCTTACTGATGTCACATTGTCCACGTGGCTTGTATTCCTTAAAAACCTCGCTCCACAAGATGTCGGTCCCCACATCGTCGCAACCAGCGCTTCCCTCGTATCACTATGGCCCATGTTAACGCCAGCCTGTCAGCAGACCGCGAAGCAGTGCCTCAGTTTCATCGTATTCGACATCGGGAATTCATTGGGAGCACATCTTGATGATGTAGTGGATATGAGGAACATTCCTGAACTAGCTGGCATTCATGAAGAGCTCATGCGCCGCAGAGCATCTTGGGACCCTCGAGAGAAGTTGCAGAAGATCGTGGATCGATTGAACGGTGACAACTACGCCGTCACCTTGCACTCATTGGCAGAGTTGAAGACTCTGATGTGTGTTGATCACCCCGACTTCGTCCGCAGTTTGTCTTCCGGAGATGCGTTCGACCCGTTGGTCGGAAAGTTGCAGTCGTCTCTCTTCAACATCGTTTCCCGCGATGGGGATGGCGTCGAGGGAATGCGACTATTGGCATTCGAATGTATGGGGATCCTTGGAGCCATCGACCCAGATCGCTGCGAGATTGGTTCGAGTGACACGCGAATGGTCGTACGGAGTAACTTCACGGACGAGTCCGAGTCCGTTGTTTTCGCAATACATCTCATCAGAGAGGTACTCGTCGGCGCTTTCCGATCCACCAGCGATATCAAATACCAGGGCCACCTCGCATACAGCATCCAAGAGCTTCTGAAATTCTGTAACTTCACCCCAGCTCTTGTTGCCTCAAGTTCCAGGGGGGGTACCACCTCGGTCCCCGTCAAAGTGCGCAACAGGTGGAACAGTCTTCCGAAGCACGTTCTCGAGACGGTGACGCCACTTTTGGAGGGTCGGTTCAAAAACTTTGCTGGCCATCTAGCCCCACTCGAACACCCTATCTATCCGCGACAAAACACGTACCGAGAATGGCTCCAACTGTGGACGGCGTACCTCATTTCGAGAGCCTCAGGGGAAACGGCGCAGAGGATCTTCAGCGTCCTCCGACCAGCTCTGAAAAACAAAGATGTTGGAGTGGCACACCATCTATTGCCTCATCTTGTCCTGAATATTCTGTCATCTGGAGCGGATAAAGATGTACAAGACATTCGCGTAGAGCTTTTTGCTGTGCTTGAAGACCAAGTTAACGAAGGCAGTCGGTCCACTGCGGACAAGAAATTCCTCAGTGCCCAAGTTCGTCTCCTTAGTCTTCTTCCCAGATGCGTCGCTGGTATTGAACGTGACAACTGTGTTTCCTTAGGTCGTCTTCATGCTTCTGGACCACCTCAGCAAGTATGTACGAATCCTGCGTCAAGATTCCAAGAAGGCAGAAAGCAACAAGCGTTCCCGAACCAACTACGCTGGATCGGAAAATGAAGTGCAGCTCGTCCGCATAGACTCTATGCTTTCCAGCATCAATCATGACCTAATGGCCAAGGCCGCGCTTCAATGCAAGGCCTACGCGAGATCCTTGATGAATTTCGAGCGACAAATTGTTGCGCTCCGAGAACGAGAGACAACCGCAACAACGAAAGAGCTCACTCCGTACTACGAACGTCTACACGAGATATACGCTCAGCTTGACGAGCCTGACGGGATGGAGGGGATTTCCATGCTCATCCTCTCGCCATCCTTGGAGCATAAGATCCGACAACATGAGAGCACCGGTCAATGGACGTCTGCGCAAAGTTGTTGGGAGGTACGACTCCAACAGTCTCCCGACAATCTCGACTTCCATTTGGGCCTTCTGCGCTGTCTGAGAAACCTTGGGCACTACGGTTCGTTTGTTATGCACGTTGTTCTCCGTGTTCTAACGAGTCCTGCATCAGACACCTTGAGGACTCACGTGCGAGGAGTGCTTGTCAGAAATCCTGACTGGGAATCTGCGTTAGCAGACTTTCAGGCAGAAAGTGCCTGGATGATGGGTGCCTGGGACGATCTCCAAAGTATCACAGCTAACAATGAGCTGACATCCCCATACATCATGAGAGCCCGCGTACTCTTGGCCATGCGTGCGGGAGACGCTTCTGAAGTCGCATCCGCGTTATCCAACGGACGGGCTATCCTGGGGTCTCCCATTGCTGCCGCCGGTGCCAAAGGCTATCGCCAATCCTATGATGCGTTGTTGGATCTCCATATGGTTCACGAATTGGAAATGATTTATGACGCCGTGTCTGGGAGCCCTGGTCGTTCTCAGAGTAGAAAGGAGACGATGAAATCTCTTGGCACCGCTCTTGCTGCTCGGTTTGATGCTACCCTGCCTAATTTCCGTGTTCGACAGGCGGTGCTCAGCATGCGGCGTACGGCTTTTGCTCTGGGGTGAGTTGAGCTGTGATTACTACTGAACATTTAAGCTTGACCGTCCCTTGCAGCCCAAACGCAACATCGATTACCAAGGAGATCGGTCAGTCGTGGATTACTAGCGCCAAGATCGCTCGCAAAGCCAAGCAATGGCACACCGCGTACTCGGCCACGCTCCAAGCACAACAGAGCAATGCCCGATTCTACTTCATGGAGAGCGCTAAGCTCGTGAAGGCAACTGGGGAGCCATTACGTGCCCTCCAGGAGCTTGAGAATTCAATGCGCCTCAGCGGTATCACGGAAGATCCGGACACGATAGATCTGACAGCTGATGATGACGTCGAGTTTAAGCGGATGAGGGCAAAGGCAAGCATTTGTGTTAATCTTGGAGCAACTCCACTGACCTGTCGCATAGGCTCACATCCTCCATGCTCGCTGGATGAACGAATCCGACCGATACGAACCTTCTCAACTCCTCAAGGCATTCAATACTGCTACGGCCCAAGGTACCATGATGGAGAGCGCATTGTACCATCTTGGAAGATTTCACGACCAGTCCTTCAAACTTCTCCCTCCCCCTGATAATGAAGAGCGGTATGCAAATGAATGTACCGCAACCCGACAAAGACTGAAATATCCTCTAGTGGTATTCGTATGCATGCACATACAGTCAGAAACTACGCCAGAGCCGTCACATTGGGCTCGAAATATGTGTATCAAGCCATTCCTCGCATGCTCACGCTATGGCTTGATTTGGGAGAGAACCCGAGAACAGCCGGTCATCAGATATTCCCGAAGATTCATAGCGCGATATGCGGTGCGGTGGAAACTATTCCCGCGTACAAGGTCGGTTTTGATATTCTCATCATGCGATTTACTACCATTGACTTGACTGCAGTGGTACACAGTATTCCCTCAAATCGTGTCTAGGGTTGGACATAGCAATGCAAAGGTGTACGCTGTTTTATCCAAGATCATAAGTAAAGTCATCCGCGAGTACCCGCATCAAGCGTTATGGCTTTTCGCTTCCGTGGTACAGTCTACCAAGTCCGAGCGAGAGTCGCGTGGACGAGGCATACTCGACGCTCTCCGAGTACGTCTTCTGAACATTGCACCGTCTTTGCTCGACTGAAGCTATGCACAACAACAGAATGATCCTGCGAATGCCGAGACAGTGCTTCCGGCGCTCATTGTTCAATCGCGTGCGATGACGGAGGAATTACTCAAATTATGCAATCACCCGATTGATGATGATCGCAGGACGCTCAGCATGAAACGTGAATTCTCCAAGCTGGCTGTGCTTGGGAGGTCGAGACTGTTGATCCCACTTCAAGAGTCTCTCACTGCTAACTTGCCCCCTGCATCGTCTACGACTGAAAACTCTACCCATATACCTTTCCCAAGTGCTGCCCCTACGTTCGAAGGTATATTACACGCAGAACGAGAGATGACGATAATGACTGCTTTATAGAGTTCTCTGATGAGATCGAAATCATGCGTTCGCTTGCGAAACCACGCAAGATCACCATTCGAGGCTCCAACGGTCAAACGTACATGTTCCTTGGCAAACCAAAGGACGATCTTCGGAAGGATGCCCGGCTTATGGACTTCAATGCCATCATTAACAAACTGCTCAAGGCGAACTCGGAATCTCGAAGGAGGCAGCTTCGTATGTTTTTTATCCGACAGGCATCTCAAATTCCAAGACTGACTCATAAATTGTTCAGATATTCGTACCTATGGTGTCGTGACCCTCAATGAGGAGTGTGGTTTTATACAATGGGTTCCGAACACCATCCCTATTCGGCCTGTCTTGATGAAGTACTACGAATCAAGACGAATCAAGAACTGGGTAGGTGTCCGCGTGTCGTGAAGCCGGATGTATACTGATGCTAAGACGCTCAGTCCGGTGAGATGAACGAGGTCTTTAGACGCATCAAAGAAGCGCCAGACAAAGACGCAGCGGAACTATTCGTTAGCAAGATCTTGCCTTTGTACGGATCACCGGCTTTTTGTTTGGGTCATGCTAACATTGTCCTAGATTTCCTCCTGTGTTCCACGAGTGGTTTGTCGAGACGTTCCCCGAACCATCGGCTTGGCTTGCCAGTCGCTTGACTTACGGCAGAACGGCGGCGGTCATGTCCATGGTTGGGTTCATCCTGGGGTAGGTCATGGTTCACGGCAGTGAATCCTGTTTCCTAACGAGCTCGCAGGTTGGGTGATCGCCACTGCGAAAACATTTTACTTGACGCCAATACAGGTGACGTCGTTCATGTAGATTTCAACTGTTTGTTCGAGAAGGTCGGTCCCCCCCTCGCTTGGTCGTCTCTTCTTGATGACTGAACGGTATGGAAGGGCAAAACTTTGGAAATGCCTGAACGCGTACCGTTCCGCCTCTCGCAAAACATGATTGATGGACTGGGTGTCGCTGGAGTAGAAGGCGTCTTCCGCACCGCGTGCGAGGTGACGATGCAACTGCTTAGGGACAACAAGGACTCGTTGATGAGCGTGCTGGATGCATTCATCCATGACCCTCTTGTTGAATGGGAGGACGAGAAACGCAAGATGGTAGATAACATCTTCACTGGGTCTCACATTTCATCGCTCACGGTGTTGTATATAGGATCATCGCGACCGACGCAACGTAGTCAAGTCCTCGACTGACTTGCATCATCTGGCCAAGAACGCGCTTCGACCAATAGAGCGGAAGCTGAGAGGCGTGTACTCGCCGTCTAACATCAAGTCACGTAGTCACAGCAGTGGAGGGTCATCGAGTGGAGAAGACCGAGAGATATCGACGAGTAACTTGGTCCAAATGTTGATTCAGGAAGCTATAGACGACGCAAACTTGGTAAGTGGTGGACGTCTTTTTTCTGCTCGCCGCAACTCATTGGAGAACGCAGGCAAAGATGTATCCTGGATGGGCTCCATGGCATTGAGGGATGGCGCAGAGTGTATTATCATCGCGACTTGTCAGATTCGATGGAGCGAAAGTAAAGTGACCGTTTTCTAATCACACCGTAAAATGCATGGGTTGCTATTTAATTTCAGGACCCCACGAGGGAATAATGTTGACAGGAATGGATTGAAGGAAGGTAACAAGTCAAATCTACGAGAACGTTCATTCCTTTTTCATCGGCTTGCCCTGTACACGTTTATGAATGAACAAGAAATAGATATACTCCAGAAAGAACGTACGAATGCAAGGGAGTAGATACCAAATGCAGTACTAGCCATCCCGACTGCATAGATGGTGAAGTATGCACCTTTAACGATTGTCAATAGAACGCCCACGGTTTATCGATTGTGAAGTATACCGAGGTACAGTCTTGCCCGTGGTGGCCGCATGTAGACGGGCAAGGCAGAGGACTATGTAACTTGGTTAGCAGCGGAAATAAACCCGAGCGTATGCTGCATACCTGGAAAGCCTTTTGCTGCTCCAGCACATGGTAAGGGCCTAACTAAAATATCAGGGCTGTACCATCGTTGACGACGAGCAGCTTACGGTTAACGAGGGAGTCGAGGAACATGGTGAATGAGGAGAACTGCAATGCTTCAAGTCGGACGAGCGTAAGTAAGTCGACAAGTAAGTCGGAGTCTGAACGGCGTTTGCCGAACCCTCCCGACCCGCTCAAGTCACGATCTATGGCAGACCGCGTTCGCGTCAGAGTACGTCCACGAGCGTGTTACTTTCAGATCAGAGTTTTGCTCATCGTCGACATCACAGGGCGTTATAATACATAGACCAATCATCTATGGGAACACAGCGACGGTGTTGACATCAGCTGAGAAGGAATCAGTTCCTGAAGGGCATACACATCGATGGACTGTGGCGGTCAGAAGTGCCACCAGCACGCCAGATTCTGATGTAGTCGGAGGCGGAGACGACCTTGGTTACTTCATCAAGAGGGTGACTTTCAAGCTCCACGAAACATATGCCAATCCGTCCAGAAGTAAGTTCGTGTCATAAGACTTGGCCGCGCTGACCTGACGAACGCAGATGTCGACAAGACGCCGTTTGAGGTCTCAGAGACAGGGTGAGCACTCGTCCCGACCTAATCATACTTTCCCGACTTTATGCCCGCTCTTCAGGTGGGGAGAATTCGAAATCCAGATAAGAATCCACTTGGTGGCCGAGTCTGGTGAAAAGCCTATAACGGTGTATCACCACCTCAAACTACATCCATGGACGATTTCATATCCCGCTCCAGGAATTGAACCAGAGGTCCCGTCACCGGAGAATGCGACCAAGCTTGGTCCCGTTCATTCCTGGCAATACGATGAGATCGTTTTCACAGACCCATTTCAAAACTTTCTCTCGATGTTAACTGCACATCCACCAATTCCACTTCCGAAAGGCACGAAGAAGCCAATTCCATTCCATACGTCCAATCCTGCAACGCTAGATGAGACGAAGAAATCAGGTCTGCCAGAGTTCACTGCCGACATGGAAAAGGATGAAGCCGAGAGATTGGAGGAAGCTCGAGGAAAGATCATCAAAGAGCAGGAGAAATGGAGGGGTATCTTGATTGAACGAGAGAAGGAGTTGGAGAGATTGCAGAAGCTACTCGCCCCGAAGGAGTAAAGTCCACTCCACCACGCACACGATCTCCGTGTCCCCTCTCACGCCCCGAGTGTTCGTTGACAGCTCAGAGGAAATGGGGGATGCATCCGATTACCTAGCGGCCTTCCTGAGCCCAGCCTAGCGCGCCAAGTCTATGCATCGGTATTGGTCCGGTGATGGCAATTGACGCGGTTGGATCAAATGTGCACACTTCCATCCAGTAAATTGGCTACCCATGTAGAGTACCCTGTACAGACTCGTCGCAAAAATATACTCTATGTGTGCTGGACCCTATCTAACGGAAACTTGACACAGCCACATAAAGCTACTCTTTCTCTGGCACGTCGGTGGTGACTGGTATGTCTGCCCCCTACGTCTCCCGAAAAGAAGTCGCAAAGTCGTACCGACCACACAACTATGTAAGTATCCTATTCTAATTCTCACCAACATATCCTGAATTCATCACCCAGGCAATGTCCCCAGGTCTCCTCCGCGCACGCGCCCCCTTCCGTTTTCGAAACGCCATCACCGGACTCGTCCTCTTCGGATTCTCAGCCGCCGTCTGGGCATACTCCATCAGCGCCGTCAAACAAGACGATTTCTCAGACGTAGATGAAGAAGCGAGGGAGATGATGATGATGCGAGGGAGACCGGGTGTAGAAGTTGTCGGTGCTGGTGCCGGTGCCGGTGCCGGTATGGATGTTGCTAGTTCTGGGTCTGGGTCTCGGAGCGCGGTGGATACGCCGATGGAGTTGGATTCGGGGAGGGGGATGGTGGGTGGGGTCAAACCGAGGGGGGTGCTTGCGCCGTTGTTGGATCGAACGTTTCCGAGCTTGCTGGATCCGACGCGAAAGACGTTGGTGTGGGGTGCACCTTCGTTGGACGACCCTGGACGAGTGCGTCTGAGGAACTCTGGGGAGCGGAGATGAGGTTATTTCGATCGATTCACACCTTTTGCCTTCAGGTGAGGCACTCCTTACCGCCCTTGTAAGCGACAGGATAGCGATTCATATGCTATTTAGATGGTTAGAAGACAACAGGATAAACACTTGGGATGCGAGGTTGCGGTAAAAGTATCTAAGAGTATCCCGAAATCCACTTGGAAGTATGTATCCAAGACTTGAATTTCTAATGCTAATCCCGGCTCAATTCATCCATCCGATAATGCAATCCGAAGGAGCCATACGTGTGCTAACGACCATACAGGTATCAGGTATACAGGCGACGCGTTGAATGCCACAGTAAAAGACAAATACAAGGAACAGAATCCGTGAAAGTGGTTGAACACTCGCGTTTATGTAATTGCCTCACAGAGGTGGTAACAAATAATACAACTCATGCATCACCTCTGTACGCGGGGAGGATAGCCATGCGTTTGAACCTCCCACCAGCGAGGGTCTGGAGAGAGAGATCAGCAACAAGCTTCAGTATCCCACTCAGATGGTGGCCCACACGCGCTCCGAACCCCCTACTCAGACGACGATCCCCAACCTTACCAGACCCTCCTTGGCGGCTTCGTTGCGAGCAACCTTCTTAGTCCCTCCTCTACCGCGACCAAAGATTTCGCCATCGACCTCGACGCGAACGACCCAGATAGGGGTGGTGGTCGTGCCTTCAGCAACGCAATCATCATACACCCACTCGACCTCACGCTTCGCTTTCTCGAGCTGCTGATTGAAAAGCGCAAGATGCCCAGTAGTCGTAGGCGTGCCAGACGCAGGAGGATGTTGATTCGGAGATCGACGAGCGGGCGTGGATGGTGCTTCACTACAACGAGAGGAGGATGATGATGAAGTCGAAGACACGCTCGTACTTGCAGCAATCGGTGGGGATACTGGCGCCGGCAATGGAGGAAGCCCGTGCTCCATCCTCACGCGGATATATGCTTCGGTGGTATAAGGCTTAAAGAGTGCCTTCATCCATGATTCCACGGCTGGGAGACCCTGATCTAGGTACAGCCCTCCGATATAAGACTAGAACGGGAGAAAAACGTTGTCAGTAAGTTTCACTTTGAGAACAAAGGTGGGCACTGACTTCAAATACGTCGGCTAGGAAGGGATGTGTAAGACAGTGACCTAACGACCCAAAGAGGTAGCCATCCACTAACCTTGTATGTTGTTACTGGCCCTCAAAGTAATCGCTTGGGCAGGGTGAAGTTTTAATTGGGCAGGCAATTCGTATCGACGAGAAATGTCCGCCAGAGTGGAGTTACCGACGATGAGAGCACGGATTTTCTGCGGGAGGGTAATCGGGAAGAATTCTAATGCTGACGAGCATGGACGAATGTACCGTGGAGGGACCGACCCGGAGATTGGGATACATGTCCATAAGGAGACCAGTCACAATGAGCCCGAGGACCGCATCCCCCAGATGCTCGAGCCTATGAGCCCATTATTCAGCCTCGAGTCCGACAGATAATTTCCAGAGAATGGCGGGCTCACTTTTCGTTATCAGGACTAGGGTCGTCTGGGTGGTCCTCAAAGACATGGGTAGGACGAGCATAGAAACTACGGTGGGTAAACACCCTTGTCCTCATCTCCTCGTCGTCTATTGGGGGGAGCGACGGGAAAGGGTTCTCCTCTGTGAAAGTGGGATCCAACATGCAGGGCGGGCTGGAAGTCATGTCGACGTCGAGTTTCGAGTCCGATAACAAGTAAGAGACCGAGTAATCGAGGTTGATGTTCGAGTGAATCGGAACAGGCGTGGCGGCAGGGTCGGGAGTGGAGATGGGATTAGGGTGAGAGGAAGGGTGGGTCAGGGTACGGAATATGGCGAGGTTGACACGAGGATGAGATCGTGTTTGAATGAGTGTTGATGATCTTGGGGGAAGTATACACCGCAAGGGAAGGACGTACTTGATGGTCATGGCTGGGAAGTCTTAACAGGGGTTATAAACAGTTCGTGACCAGTTGCTCTACGAAATTTTGGAAAGCTGGCGCGTCCTCGCAGCACAATGTCAATTGCGAAGACTGATGTTGCTGTACAGATGGCCCAGCCGGAATCCTGATATGAAGCACTCAGAACTGAGGATATTCGCATGGACCGACACCGTAGCTAACAGCCCTTTCCTAGTAGCTGCTTCCAACGTGTCGATACCACGTACCTATCAGAAGACGACAAGCCTGATTTTCGTCAACAAGTTGGCGCTCAAGCGCTTCGATACCTTGGGGGAAACGGGGACTGATGAAAACGCGAGCGCTGGAAGTGGGACAGAACAAAGGACACGACATTCAAGTTTGCTCCCGGACCATTAGCCCCTGTCCGCCCGGGACACGAGTGATGTGATCGCAAAGATCTCTCAAGGTATAGGTGAGAACGAAGGAGAATAGTCTCTCCGCAGGCTTTGTCCGCAGCCCCGGACCAAACTCGGAGATCGACGTGTAACCCGCAAGATCAAATTTTCCCCTTCTGAAACCGCCAAACTCGATAATCTTTGGAAGACTGCTATTCTGATGGTGCGTGCCGTTGTTCGTCATCGATGTCCTTCCTGCTCAGTCTCACAGCTGTCAAGCATTTCCCTTGTCAGATACATGGGGTACGGAGGGACGGGACGGATGATGTCTGCGTATGACATGCGGGGATGCATTCCCGTAAGCTCTCGAGGCGCTCGAGGACCGGATCGCGAAGGTGGGTTATCAGCAACACTTCCGCAATCTTTCTCGGCTTCGACATTCCCCCTCTTTCGCCACTCCACGCGGACAGGCCCCTTCAAAATGACAGATATGGTCCCGAAAAAGAGACAATTCACGCCATCCTATGAGCCCATCACCTGTGTGTCACCATAAACGTTACATATTAGCAACAATTATGTAATACAGCTTTGTTACTAGTTAGCGGGGCTAGTCGCAGCCATGGTGCTGCAGCAATACACGCAGCAATCAACAGTCCCTTGGTAAAGTGCGCACAGAGTAGCTAAGGCTGATAGATAGTAGATAAGATTAACTGCATTATATAATATTATTAATAATTGATCTCCATTATCATATCACGTGTCCGCCAGGTCCGTTACGCTACCATGCTGCCACAACGCGTGCTCACTGTCGCCCACGATGAGGAGCGTGTCTAGCCCGCTTCTACCTCATTTCTCCATTGTTTTTTATGCGGTTTTCACAAATCATATGTTTTCATGCAATTCCAGTACAATATATTCAATTAAACATTGTTAATTCATCGCTGATGGATGGTCCGTGCGGATGTTGACCTTTCAGCTGCCCGGCAAACACCGGGACAGGCACCGGAGGAACTGAGCTCAGCCACACGATATACAATCTCCGCCACTCCATCGGAGTGTCAATTCAAGTTTCACGTCCTCACCGTGCAGTATGGCGTTCTCCATGTTCTTGCTCTCGGTGTTTGGCGACGCCAAGCGGGTTTTCTGGCTTCCAGCATCTCTGCTCTCTAATTTCGTCCCTTCCGCGTGGTATTCCCACTAAAAAGCCACAATATACACTCCCGCAGGCCATCGACGGTGTCAGCACCCCAACGTGTTTGCCTCATCCCATGTGTGTGATTACGAGATGTTCAACCTTGCCTCCTTACTCACGCCACTGGCACGTAGCAGGTCCCGCCAACTCTCTCCAATTCGCTGACAACGCAAGATGGTGAAGAAAATACGCTCATCTTCTGGACGCGTCAAGATGACAGTCATGTCTGCGAGCGGTGCTACCCGTACATCTATAGCTTCCCTCACTCGGATTCGGCAGGACCGTCTGGAGGCTGAGCGAAAGCTGTTAGTGGAAGCTGGTGCGTGCTGAGTGTCTGTCTCTGCTCCTCACGAACCCACCATCAGCACGTGCGAGGCGCTTGCAAGAACGACTCGCAGAGGCACAATTGGAAGTGGGGAATTTCACAGAAAACAACGGTGATGACGCGCTCTGGAACTTCGACTTCGATGAAGCAACGCCCGGTGAGCTGATGGCGTCAGACAGCGATGACGACGACGACGATGAGGAAGAACTTCCTAGCCCATTCTCGAAATATCTCAGACCTGGGGTTCGCACGTATGTCTGCCATATACCCTTGCATCCTACTCACTCAAGCTATGACTATTACAGGAACACTGCAACACGACGGTACGACAGGCGTACTCTGCAACGAAATGAACATACCCACGAAGCTTGGGAAGCTCAGATGACTGTTCTCGTTGATCTCTATCTTATGTGGAAACATGGAGACAGCGCTGACATGCAGGTCGACGAGGATCCCCACCATGTTTTCCAGGTTGATTCCATTGGCGTCTTTGGTACGAAACCCTTCGTGTGCATGTACTACCTTCCCTACACTCACTTTATAGATTATGTTGAGCGGCTTCCAGTGATGCAGAATGAGGACGAGCCGGCCAACGCCGCATTGATTCGTGTCGGCTTACTTGGTTCCTCTCCCGTGCAGCCGGTAGTTGCTATCAAGCTGGAATGTTTAGAATTGTACCATCAATTACGACGTCGACAGTCATCGTTCAGCGTCCAGGCCATGGTCAAGGTACTGTGTGCCTTACAAAATGTATGTACATAATTCTTGTTAACGCCTCACAACTCACTCTTTGACACCAGATTTCATATACACGACACCTGCGGAGTCAGTTTGCTGCGGCCTTTGATGCGTATCTCTCCATCAAGCGCCGGATTCAAATCGCTCTACGACAAGCCATAAACCGCCACGGTCTTGCTTGGAGGCTGAGCCAGGCCTGCCCTCCATGCAGCTTTAAGGTATGTTCTAATGTTTATGGCTTTACAATTCTTATATGATTCTAGGTGCCTGATGAGATTACTTTATCCCCTTCTCGCCTGCATAGCATGGATGGCAATTTCTCTGCAAAGCGGCTCGATGGCTCCGGGTCGGCTGACCCTCGAACATTTCAGAACAATTACTTCATTCCCACCCCAGACATTGAGCGCTTTAGAAATGATGCCAGGAAGGAACCTGCGAAAGACGCCAAAGCCGACTCCATCACTTGTTCGTCTAATTGGAGCGCTGCCAAGGCATCCGAAGAAGATAAAATCCATGTTTTCGAACAAACAGGCATCTTTGTTTTAGCCTGTCGCCATGGCTTCGTTGAGTGCATCGCAGAAATGAAACGTAGTGGCGAGCTGTATGTCGACCATGTTCAACTACACTCTCTCACTATGGTTGATGATCTACTTTACAGTGCGAAGTATGGTTTAGCCGCAATCAAGCAAATTCTTGACTTCTGTGATGATGATCATGCAATCGGTCATGACATCGGATGCGCGTCAAGGGTAACCGTCGCGAATAGTGCCCTTGGCGAGCAGGCGAAGGACGCGGGCCTCAGGGTTGTGGTAAACGCGTTCCATGGGTTTGCTCACAATCGTCTCTGTCAGCTGCAAAACCACCCGCTCTATCTCCAAGGATTTGGTAATGAGGATCTAGAGACATGCGAGCACATCTTTTCCAGTTCCAACAGCACAGCGGCACTCATCCGACATGCATCCCTTTTCCACTGGAAACAATATCTAGATTTACATTTCGACCAATGGGATTGCGACAAGTGAAACAACCCAAAACCAATTAAGGATCAGGTCTACACTTTCACTAGCGAGTGAGGGAGAAATGAAGAAGGAGGCACTGAGATAGGACGGTTGGTTCTGAGGAAAAACCAAGTGAACTAAGCTGGGG